>CATIWR010245834.1:0-93843 GCA_949677035.1 Omphalea diandra | reverse complement strand
CTTTTTCTATTTTTAAGTTTTATTTTTTTATTTTTTTTTTTTTTTTTACAAAACAAAACGTCCACCCCCCCCCCCCCCCCCCCTTTCTTGGTGCCTAGGGTCAATAACATGAGTACGAAGCCTAAAATCCAATTTCTCATTCATCCTCATGCTACAACCATATATAGGTTTGTGGGAGCCCTGAATAAGGAAAATGATAAATTTCTCACTAAAAAATACTTAACCTCTTAAAACTCCATTAACTTGCCCTATTTGATTAATGTTAAGGCAATCCATCCTAATACCTATATGTATACCTTGGGGTCTCTTAGGGCAAATAAGCAAGAACCACTCTTACTTCAAAAAGAAAGAGGCTTGTGATAGAGGAAAGCATCCAACCCATTCCATCTCCTAAGCTTAAAGCCAAACCAAAATCTTCTTCCATCTCTCTCTCTTTCACCAATAAGATGCTAGATAAGGTAATGAGGATGCTTAAGAGAATATTTCTTCTTATTTCTCACCTTCATAGTGACTTAGTAGATCATCAAGAGAAGGTAGGTGTAACACCTTGTCATCTTTTTTATCTTGAGGAATGGGAAGATACCTTACCAAAAGAAGAGAATCAAAAAGAAGAAGAAGAAGAAAGAGATGAGGCACAAGAAAGAGGAGATGAAGAAGTTGGAAATATTGATGATGACATCTCTTCAACCCTCTCGTTTTCCTTACTTAGGCTTGTAATTCTTTTTTTTTTTTAATGTTCTTTTTATCTTTGGCCAAAGTATGTGATTCAACAAGTTTTTTTTCCGATTCTATGTTTGACTTTATTTTGTATTTGTTTAATATTAATAAAAGTTGAATTTTTATTCCCTCTGTGGTTGTTCGTAATATTTTTTATTTGCATAACTTTATAGTTATCCCCATAATTGCATTGTCCTCTCTTTTTAATCTTACCAAAGGGGAGAGTGAACTTACATGTTATAATTAAGGGGGAGTATAATTTGAGGGGAAGTAATTTCACTTAATTTAATTGCATTTCACATTTAGTTGGTATTTTAACAAGTTTAAATTGTTAAACATTGATAACCATCTCAACTTTATACTTATGCATTCTTTAATCCTTGCAAAATTAATCTAAGTTGTTAAAATAAAAAAGAGGGAGATTACTAGAGTAGGTTGGTCAAACCTAAGTCAAAAATCTCTTTTGATCTTGACAATGTAGATTGATATGTTATAACATCAATTTTAAGTGTTAATTTTATATATTTTTTAATAGGTTTAATTAGGAGTTGAATAGGAGTCTAAGTCATAAGTATTACGAAAGGCATCCTAATTTATGGTGGCAAACTTCGAATTCATGACTACTATCTTGCAAGGAAAATAGATGAAGTTGGTTTAGACGATTTTGTGGAGGAAATCGCAATTGTGATTTTGCTAAGAAAGTGATGAAATTAAAAGAGAAGAATTTGTGGTGGAAGTCACGTCCGTCTTCGTGACTGCGACTTTTGCATTCACCTATAGGGAATCAAGTCCTCAATCAGAGCATGCCAAGTGTCCCAAAGAGTCATTGGTATATCAAAATTTGCAAGAGTGAAATGTTGGTCAAGACCACAACTTAATAGAGCAAAATCTCCTTGTCAAACAAAAGGATTTACGATGGTCATCACGTCGTAGAGAAAAGTAAATTGCAACCGCGAATTTTATCTGGCTTGAAGAACATAATGGCTATTTTTGTTGGAGGACTAATGGTAGTGTGCCACGTGGACTAGCTGTTAGAAAGAAATGAGATTCTTTACCACAATTTTAGCAATTTTGGTGTAAAAAGAAAATTGTGATTGCAAATGACCAATCACGATTGAAATCTGTCTGATAGACATTTAATGTAAGATCTACCCAGTATAACTTGGAGATTTAGAAATTGTTTTGTTTGTAATGTTTGTTTGGTGTTGTTGCTTATAAATACTCTACCAAATGGACTTGAATGAAAGAGAATAGCATTAATTATAGCTAAACTCTTGTAATTTTATTTTCAACCTTTGTACAATCAATTCTTGTATTTGAGTTGTTATTGTTAGGTGTGAGCATTAAACACATGTGTTTTTAAGTTTAAGAGTTAGCCTAGTTGTAAAACCCTTGTATGGGTTAAGTGTGAACCTTTGGGAAAACACTTGAGAGATTGTGTATAAGCCTTAAAACACAAATTGTAAGGGTTGTGTGTGAATAATAAAACACAGTGTAAAATTTTAATGAGCTTGAAAAACACCATTTACTGATTGTAGAATACCTAATTAGAAGAACTAGGTAGTGGACGTAGGGTTTGTGTAACGACCATTTTCATTACAAAACTCATTGCATTCATGTCCAAAATACATATGCATAAAGGTTTTATTCATCATACATACACAATCGAACATTTATCTAATGTACATATATGTTAACTAATGTCAAGACTAATAGCCATACTAGTTCCTATCTAAATGTATGTACATGACACAAGGAGAGAGAGAGTTGGAATTCAACCAATGACTTGTGGTCCATGTGTCTCAATGCAAAACTCTAAGCACCAAAGTGTCCAATCCCTATTCTTCAGTATCTAAAAAATATAATTGCGATTGGTGAGTCGCGACTCAGAGAATAAAAACAATATTCAAATTCTTATGGCATAACCAACATAAGAATATCATCAGGATACATTAAAAGTATAACAATTGACTATGTAAGTGCAAATGCAATAGGTTAATTTTTTTCATGACCATGCAAAGAAAATACTGCACCTGAGAATTCTTGTGATTCAAGTGACATTTGATTTTGTTGGCCAGCATATAACAAGTGAACCATTTGATCCATAACATGTGTCAATGGGACATATTAGTCCATCTTCCATGTGTTTTGCAAGTGTTTGACAAGCCGGTCACAACAACCTTTTAGTTCCATATGCAAGTGTTCATAATAATGGTATACTGAGTAATCATTAAGACCATATAATCCTTGCTTGACTTGTATTCATATGTAAAACGTAATAATTCAATCACATATACATGTAATAGGACATAATCACATCATAAAATTATCACACATATACACATTAGAATCTAATTATCCTTTTTACTCACCTTTTGATGTAATAGACCTTTACGATAGGTTTGGTTCTCTCTTTAGGGCTTTTTTAAAGTGTTTAGATCCTAAAATTTGATACATACATGGTCATAAGTATGCCAAAATGATTATGAATGCTTGGTATGCGACTATGACATAATCCATGCAAGTGGAACTATTGATTATGCATGTTTTCCTTATATGGCAGCCTAAGCTTGCTACACTCTTACAACAATAAATCTAGATATACTTCTCCAAATGACTTGATTCTTTTTTTAAAACAAATTAGACACATAATGATACAACATATTAAAATTTCAAGTCAATATCAGACACATAAAATTTGGTGAATTTTTAAATTTTTCCCTATTGCAATGTCATCTCAGTATGAGTAGGTCTTACATTCTTGGGTGTATCTCAAATTGTACAAATCCAATTGTAATAATAGTCTACCATCAGTTACAACACATATAAAGAACATTTTTCATGTTTTTATTCATTGTCTAATTCAGTCTATAAGGTCACCAAAACAAAGGACAAATCTTAGGGTGAGCAAGTTTGTAACATGTTGGAAAATAGTCATGATGAAGAGATAATATCTCAAAAACCATGCTGGATTTGGCAAAAATATTTCACAGGTTTCTAGATTAGACATAAATATACAACTTTCAAGTTTGTATCATCATCAAATTATGAATCTATGGCCATCAAATTCATAGAAAATAGAATTAAAAGAAAGGTAGGGCTTCATCCAAGTACAGGATCAGCCCTAATCAATGAGCCATATCTCTTTCCACACAAGAAATAAATCAAAAATGCTTTACAGGTATTTAGAGGGGATATAAAGCTAAAAATTTAATGTTTTCAAGTTTGTCAAAATCAGAACACAAGTCCATCAAAATATAAGAAAACAAAAAGACTAAGGTCATTTTGATTGGTTGTGAACCAGCCCTAATGAAGGAGCCATAACTCCTCACACATACAAAATCAAGCAAAACTGTTTCATATGCATTTATATGGGATATAAAGATACAACTTTCATATTTTTCACTTTCCCTAATTCTTCTTCTAGGATTATGAAATTATGGGTACAAAATCCTGCTCTAACAACAAAATCTAACACAAACATCTCTTGTTCTTTTGAATTTCAACTTCCATCCAAGAGCTCTACCGCAATTACTCCATAATTCTCACTAACCATGCATGATTAACATTTCATGAGAGGTTAATTTAATTTGAGAACAAGATAAATTAACTTAACTATTGTCCCAGAGTTACAAAACCTTAGGACTTTTTCCCAAGTAGCTCACACTTTTTCCTCTCATTCTTCTTCTTCTTCTTCTTCCTTTCTTTCTTTCTTCCTTAGCTCTTTCTTTCTTCTACTGTACCTCACATCTAAACCTTTAATTCTGATCCCAAAGGGTCAAAATTCTACTTGTAAGCCTATTATAATAAGACAAAATCATGGTGTTGCATTCCTATTGGTTGGAAGTTCACTTTCCTCTTTTAGTCCCTCTTCTTCACTCCTTAAGCACCTCCATCCATCTCCTAATTCCTAGATGTTCCTTATACTTTAAAATAAGCTCTATAAAACCATTATTTATGATGTTATAACAAGCATACAACATAAAACAATTTGTCATGCAACTATACAAATATTACATCTATGTTCAAGTGTCCCAAATGTAACGGTGCAAGTGTCATTATCGTGCTTCTACAATTCACGTATCTAAATGATCATTTATATAATGCATATGTTCATTTGGGATTTCATATCATTTATGTAATGAATATGTCATGTGATAATGCTAATGAATTTGGATAGGGATGTTAAAGTTTGTGAACACCCGAACCACTATAAAATCTTATATCTTTAACTCTTTTCATACATCTTCTATTTCCATCTCATCAAATCCTCCCCTTCAAATTTTTAATTTCCTACCAATTCAATCCCCCTTCTCGGTGCTCATGGGCTAATAATGTTAATATATTATTTGTCATCATAAAAAAGGAAGAGAATATTGAACCTACCTTGTTTCGATGATTGTAAACACATCTAAAAGCTAACTCTTGTCTAAGTTGGTTATGGAATCTTCAGGTACATCAATCTTTTTAACAAAGATGTTTGGAAAAGAGTTTTGATGAAAACTTTAAGTAATCAAAGCCATCGAGTGTTGCCACATTTCAACAAGTGTTGTGACTTTAGCAATGGGCGATCTCAACAGGCATTGAAGTGACACCTAAGTATGAGTAAAGTCTTCTGGACTCTCAACTAGTTGTTCTCTCAAAGCACAATAAGTGTTGGATGACTCAATACTTAAGTTATACAAAACCTTTTTACAGTGGAGTTATAATTTTGTAACGGTCGTGAATCTGGACATCTCAACAAGTGTTGCATTTTCACAACAGGAATTAGACAAAGTGACTTGATGGGAACAGAACTCTCAAGATCTTGACATGGGTGTTGGATTATACCAATGGGCATTAGCGAAGCTTCCGAGCAGAGCTAAAATTTTTGGACCCTCCAACGAGGCACCCTCAAAATTGTAATAAGCATTGGGATCATTCTCAATAGGCATTGGAAGCTTGCTAACAGCTATTGAAGTACTACTGAAAATCTTGAAAAATAGAGCATTAAGTTCACATCCTCCTAGAAATTTACAACGGATATAGTTCATATCTCAATAGGAGTTGAAGTTGAATTCCAACAGGCATTGAGAAGTGTCGACAACCATTAAAGGAGCTGTTGAACAAACAATTAAGAAAGTCATAAGAAGAGCGTCTAGGCAAATCTCTCTCTAATAGCTAGTTTTAATGGCATTTTGATAGAATCAATGGTCGTTGAAGTTGTATTCTATTTGAAAAATCACCCAATAAGAACCGTAGAGATTGTCTAATAGGCATTAAATGTTTACTTTAGTGACATGAAGTGATAGCCTTCCTACTAATGGCTAGTTTTGCATCTTTGCCTATAAAAGGACCCTCTCTCACAACATAAATAATAAGAGAAAATAGTCAAAAAGTATGTATTTTTATTATGAAAAATATTTTTGAATAAAAGGGGTGAAACAAATGTGATCTAGCTTACAAGAGAAGATCATTGTCAAAGCTTGTAAAAGTTATCTTCAAAAACAAAGTTGAAGAACAAGCTTTTAAATTTCTCTCTAAACTTTCAACCAAATCAATCATACCTTATATGTGTATTTTAAGTTGTTTGTTGCTAAAGTAAGAGAGTTTTTCTAAACATTCTAATTTGTAATTTCATTTAAGAAACTCTTTAGTTAGGAGATCTAAAAACATACTTTGTGAAATTTTTAAGCTAGTAGTTGCAAACTACTTTGGAAAACGATCTTATGTAGCACCCTGAAAGTCTACTTGTAATGGCTTGGTAATGCTTGAAAACTACTATTGTAAAGGTAGTTGATAGCACCTGTAAGCTATCAAGATAATGAAAGGCTCCAATGAGAAAACTAGAAGGGAGGATGTAGGCAAGTTGTGCTAAACTTCTATAAATTACTTGTCTTGATTCTTCATTATTTTCAGACTTGTTATTATTTATTTTTAGTTACCTTCCTTCTAGGGCATCAAGGGGTAACATAATCATCTTATGGATGATGAGATCCTGAATCTAATGCCCCAATTTGTAGCAGTCATCATTATTGTGACTTGCATCTTGATGAAAAAGCATAGTAACCATTAGCATCATACCCCCTAAGTAGCAAATTAGGAGGTGATCTCATTGCTAAAGGCTCCAATACTCCTTTCTTCTACAACCTCTTAAATGCCTTAGATAGAGCCATCCCCAAATTGGATAGAGGCATCCTCAAATTGGTAAATTTTCTTGGCACTCTTACTACATTTACATCAGTTATCTTGTTTCCTTCGGTCTAAGCCTGAGACGAGGTATATCTTCTTCCCCATTACTATCTTCTAGACTTTGATTCTAACTCTTTAGCTTGCAAACCTGCTTCTCAAAGGTCTTCAAAGTTTTTAATCAATATTCCCTTGATCTTGGTGTCAATACTAGGCAGAGCCCCTTTTATAATCATTCTAACTTGCTCTCTTTTTGTAGACCTTGTGGTCATTTTTAAAGTTGTCTACTTCCATCTTCTAATGTAGTCATTGAAGCTCTCACTAGTTTTTTGCCTCAAAGATTTCAAATCTTGCAATGTGACATTTAGATATGAATTACAAGCATAATGCCTCTTAAAAGCCTCTATCAACTATTTTCAGTATTTTCTAATAGTTTTTAGTTGGTTGAAATACCATGGCCTTGCATACCCTTCTAATGATAACTTAAAAAGTTCTAACATGGTATCCGTTAGAACCCTGGACACCTTTATGACAAGCACATACAAATGAACATGGTTCTTAGCATTTTGGATCCTCGTGAATTTGGGAAGCTCACGTAGACGAAAGTTAGCTGGTAGCTTATTAGGTTTGCGAACTAGTAATTCCTCAATGTCTATTCCTCGTTCCAAACCTTTAACACCCAAAGTCTTTTATATTTTCTATAACTATTTGATAAAGCCATCAAACCTAGTGCTCTCTTTCTCACTTTTCATGGATTTGTCTAGAATGATAGTTATTCTTCCCATTTCCTTAGTAAGCTTATTTTCATGGTATTCCTTCATCCCAGATAGATCATCATCAGTGACCACAGGTTGGAATGCTTCCAACTGTGCTTTCTCTTTGACAATTATATTAGTAGAGGTCTCTCCCATTTTTAAATTCTTGTTAATGCACTTATTTACTTCCTTTGGAATACTCCCTTCCATCTTATAGTTGAAGTCAGCCATCATCTTTTTCAAGATCTCTAGTGGTATGGTTGGTTCCATGATCGAGTTGACTTTCTAGCTTGAACTCAAAGTCTTACTCTTTTTAGCAAGTTGATTACCCCTTCTTTTCCATGAGGGTTTGGATGGAGCTATGATTGTTACAAGAAAAGGGTTATCAGCATGATGCATGAATAGGTGATCGATGCAATATGCATGTTATGCATAAATTATTCTGTATAAGATACTTCTAACCTTATTTCTCCCATACACTAGGTATAGTGGCTCTTTCCTAAGGGAAATCACATTCTTATACCATCATAGGGTAAAGAATGTATGAGGTCACCTCGAATTGAAAAGAGTTAAAGTCTTAAAATAACATATACACAAAGGCACTAAAGGAAGAACCTTTTACATTATTTGAAGAAATATGTATAAGCTAAGAACAAAATCTCTTTAAGGAGAGAGGTATGTACAAAAAAATTATTTACATGGTGGAAAAAGGAAAATACATAAGTATTTACATGTAGGGGATAATTACATAAAGAGGGGTAAGGTAACATTTACGCTTACATTAGGGAGACCTAACCATGTTCTTTGAGGACTTTCCCTCTCTTCTAAATAAGAAATGCAAATAAGAAGGGTGACCTATTCCAAAGTGCTATTTGCTCCTACATATACCTAACGGTTGATAGGGTTATTATAGTTAATGGCTCTCATAAGCTTAGAGGGTGTTTGTCGTGATCCCCCATTCGATATACCTAAGTGATGAATCCTTTTCACAAGTCCTAAGTTTTGAGAACTATTGGTTCATCTAAGGGTAGTGTTTATGGTGAAGTGTGAAGACTATATGAATGCAGTGGACTTACTTAATAATAAGTTTAAAATATTAAAAATGAACTAGAGATTGAAAACAAAGTCAACTTTAGGTCCCTAGTGGAGTCATCACTATTAATGCCTCGATGGTTTCGCTCAAACTAGTGGAATCTTACTTGTGACCCTATCCTTTTATATACCAATGGGGGATCAAGAGGATAGAGGGTCTTTACATTGGTAATGACCCCAAGGTAAGGCAAATGATTGGACCAACAAGGGGTGTTTTTAAGCCTTATGCAATTTCAAAGCCTTTGGTCCAAGATAATGGTCATCAGGGGACCAAAAGTGGGACAATACATTTGTACCATCGTAAAAAATATGGAGTCACCACTTGACTTTGGTGGGGATAAGAATCCAGGGAAGGAAAAATCTGGACCTAATCTAAGTCAATTAGAAGGCCCATTTCATCTTCAACACATCGGAGATTGGGTTTGAAAATTGGGTATGACTTAGGGAAGAGGTTAGGCTCCACCAAACCGTTCAGACATTAGGATCCTGCCTTTGGGCATCTTTGGTTCCCTATTAATATTTTAACTGGGTTGTTGATTAGTCCAATTAATGGCCTTAAACATGCATTTAACCATAATTCACTTAGACAAATTAAGCCATCCACTTTAAAGGGAGAAGGGTCATGCATTATGGTAAAAAGGGGAATCATGCATTCCATTATTAATAAACAACATTCTAAAGAGGGAAGTGGGATCATATGACATGGCATAGGGGATTTGCATGTATTATCATCCATCCATTCAAGCATAATCTTTCATAATCATATAGGATGATTAATCAAGACCAAGTTTATGGTCTAGCTCAAGCATGAATGCCAACACCTAAAGAAAGAGAACAAGTTAGTGAGTGAGTAAAAGAAAATAAAAGGAAAGCAAATAAGATCCATAATAATTATTTTACACATTTCCCAAGTCAAGGAACCTAAACATACATCTAAGTACGCAACATAACATCCTCACAACACACAAACAACATTAGCATTAACAAACAACAAAATATGCATTATGAATATCAAAAGACATAAACTTGCAATGCAAATCCTAATCAACTATCTTCAATGGCCGAAGGCTAAGTCATCACAAAAGAAGGTCATGGGATTAATGAATCCTTCCTCTCATTGCTCACTAAGATCTAGGCATCCACAAGCGCTACTAACCATAAAAAGGGTTAAACTGCATATTAACAAATGAGAAGTTATGAAGCCAAAACAAGTATTAATAGTGCTTAGAAATGCATAACCAAAAAAATATAAAACAAGCATAGAAAGACTCTAAAGGTCCTAGGAGTGGCTAACTCCTTACTTGGTCACTATCAAAAAGGGATCAAAATGGAACCTTAAAGATCACACTAAATCACAAATAAAAGAACATGAAGCATTGTATGAAAAGTTATAAAATTACTTTAAAATCACTCCCAAGTTCCATTTGTTATATGAATAGAGATCCTAAGATGTTTAGCCTTCCTCTATCATGCTGCTGAAACATTGGAACATTAAAAAAATGTTTTCAATGAGGTGAAGTCTAGATGGGAAAAGGAAATAACTTTTATAAGATTGTCTACCAGTCAAACTAGGTTTTATAGCCTAAATACAGGATAGTACAACCTACAAACAAGGTTGTACAACCTCTATTTCTTATGTTTTAAAAATTAAGGACAAAAAAGAAGGGGAAGAAGAAGAGAGAGAATGAGGTGGTTCCTGGATGAGAGGTGGTTCATGAATGCCTTTGTATGTTTTTATGCCCTCAAAGGCTCACAAGTTCAATCCTCTAAAATGCATAGGGAATGCATCAAAAAGAATAGAAAAGGCCTAGTTCTACCTTAGAATAAATTGGGATGAGTTAGGGTTTAGGGTTCTTGTGTTAAGGGTTGTTTGAGAGTAAATTTTGGCATAATAACTTTAAGGTTGTCCAAACCTCCCCCTCTCTTCAAATGGGAGGGTTATTTATAGGAGTTAAGTGAAGAGCTTAACATGGTCATATCCAATAACAGAGAGGGAGATGGATCTCTTAGGTTTGCACATGAGTTGTAAGCCAAGAATGGATTATACATTCATTTGTTAGGTTTATACAACCCTAGGTTTAAAGAGGGACTAGTTTAAAAGATTTTGAGGGTTAGGGTTCAATAAAAGGTTATACAATCTTATAAGTGATTTGTATAACTTTATGTGTCAATTGTACAACCTTATGTATGGGTTTTATAGCCTTGGCAGGCTAGGTTGATAGCCTGAGCTGTTGGTCTTGGGTTTAGTGCTAGGCTTTTAGTCTTAGGTTTAGTTTTAGGCTTCTCCAAGGTTTTCTAAGGCCTTTATTCTTTCCTTCGACAATTCCTCTTTGCATTTTGGGGATGTGTTCAATGTTTTTCATTATCAAGCTCTACTTCAAAGGTCCAACATATAATGTTTATAGATGATTATTATACACCTCATATTTGATATATCTAAAGGTAGTTCTTCATGAGTGATGAATTCCCCACACCATCTCCTAAGCTGAATGGAGATTAAGTCTTAAGTTTGGAGAATCCATTAGCTATATATAAGACAAAAGCCCTAATGCATATGGTGAACTATCAAGGCTAAATAAATGTAATGGACAATTAATAATAGGGATAATATTTTTAAAGTAAACTAAGATTCGATGTGAAGTTAAATTCATTAGTTCTTAATGGAGTTGCCATTATGAGTGCATTAATTTTGTAGCTACACTCAAACAAGAGCAATCTTGCTTGCAACTCCTAACCTTTTATCAACCATCAAGGGATTGAAAGGATAGAAGGTCATATGTTGGTATAACCCCATTTCATGGCAGGCATTTAGGATCATTGGGGGATCCTTGGAAAGGTTACACGATGCTTAAAACCTTTATAGAAAATTCAATGATCAACATGGAACCATGGCAAGGCAATACTTTAGTACCACCCTTAAATCTAAATAGAGTTGCCACTCGACTTTATTTTGAACAAAATTTTAAGTGAGCATGGATTATAAGTGTAATATGTTAACTAGAAGGCCAATCAATCTTTTACCCTATTAGAGATCATATTCTAAATTGGGTACAATGTGGATAAAATGTCAGGCTTCCATAAATAGCCTAGATTTAGGGATCTGGCATTCAGGTTTCTTTGGTTCATAATTATAATTTTAGCTATTTTGTTTAACATGTCCATATTAGGCAACCCTAAAACATTTCATCTAATCTAAAGTTATCTATAGCATCCTCAAATTACAAACATTCATCAAAGGGTGGGGGACACATATGCAAGCATAATAAAGGTTTACATGCAATGAACTATATGAGTCATAAATATGCATCAAGGGGGATTCTAACCTATGAAATGAAGCATGTATTAGCCCTAAATCATAAGCAAAAGTGAATCCAAAATAGCCTTTAAACCCAAAGTTATAAACAACTCAAATTAAGGATTGCCAACATATATAAAAAGATATAGGAGTTACTCTACTATGTCCATGATGTCTCATGCATGTTTTTATGTTAAAGATTAAATTAGCGAGTTTAAGTTATTATCAGTACATTATTAGGGATATTAAACAAAAGGTAAAATGTTAAACACAATATAAAGTATGCATGCAGAAAAGCATTAAACAACATTAATACATGTAACAGAAAGTAATGAAGTTGAATATAAAGGCTAATAGGCTTTATGCAAGATTTTTAGATGGAAAGAGTAAGGATCGTAAGATCATTAACTCCTCTCCTCCTTCCCTAAAATTTTCTAAAAGAGCTTTTGATATTAAGGTACCATCTAATGCATCCTTACCTATCGATAGGAGGTAGGATGATAAAGAAAACATGAAAAGATAACCAAGAGAGCCTAAATGTCTCTGTTAAACTAGGATAATCAATCCTAGGTTTAGAACCTCTTTTGATCTTGACAAAGTAAATTGATCATCACTAATAATTCAAATAAGTGTTGTTGTTGCAGAATTGAATCAATCTCTTAAGAAGAAATGAAGAAGTTGATAAATTCCAAAGTAACATGTAAATCGTGACCACAACCTAAGATTCGCGATCGCAATTCATGTTAAGACATGCTGAAAATCAAGCAGGCGAAATCGCAGTGCCATTCTCGGCCGCGATCCTTGAAAAAAGAGAAGTCAGATTGACACAGATGAATTCGCAGTAGAAGTCTCGGTTGAGTCGTGACCGCAAATTTCAAAGAAATTCAAGAAGGAAGCAAGTCCACAACCACAGCCTGACAAGTGTCCCATAAGACTGTTGGAAGTCAAAAATCGTGAAGACATCTTGCTGGTAGCAACCGCGATCTTTGTGGAAGAAGTTCACCAATTTGGCAGTTGGATTCGCAGCCTCTGTCGCGCCCTGTGTAAGAAAAACTCACGACCGTGACTTCTGAAAGTAGGTGAAGGACAACGGCTATATTTTCCTAGTGAACTAATAAGAAGCTGCCACGTGGACTAGCCGTTAGAAACAAATGGGGTTTCCCATGAAGAATTTGGATTTCACGACCGCGAAAGGCAGTAGTGACCGCGATTTCACCCTGACAAGCATTAAATGCAAAATCTGTAAAACATGTCTCAAAGATTTAGTGAGCTATGATCTGCAACGGCTCTTTGGTGAAGTTTGGCTATAAATACCCCACCAAACAGCCATGAATAAGGTTGCTAAGAAATTTATTACAAGTATTGAAAGCTCTTAATCTTTGTTACTCATTTTCTTTATCTTCTTTGCATGTGTTAGGTGTGAGCATTAAACACCAAATTGTAAGGTTTTATGTTAGCCTGCAAAAACACTTTTAGAAAGGTTTAAGTGTAAGCCTGTTGAAACACTTGAGTGAGGTTTTGTGTTAGTCTAGAAAATACTTTGTTGTAAGGTTGTATGTTAGCAATTAAAACACAAGTTGTAATAAGTTGGGTGTGAGCTTGAAAACACCATTGATTTAGTGAAATACCCAATTGAGTGATTGGGGAGTGGACGTATGATTAGTTTTGCCCGAACCACTATAAAATCCTTGTGTCTTCATTGTTCTTTCTTCTTCTCTTCATCTCTGTTTCAAAATTTTTATTCACCAATTCAACCCTCCCCCCTTTTGGTGCCTAGGGACAACAATATACCTATAAAAGTGATTAACTGGAAAAATATTTTTTAAATATAAAAGGGTATAAATTTTTTTTAAATTGACAATAATAATCTTAAATTATAAATTTTAATTGGATGAATCATATTTCTTTATATAACTAATTATTATTTTAATTTTAAAATTGATGATATATGAAATTTATATTATTTATACTATATTTCAATCTTTGAAATTTGTGATATTTAAAATCTATAATATATTATCTATAAAAGTGGTTAACTAGAAACAATTTTTCTAGACATAAATGATTATATAATTTTTTAAATTGACAATAATAATATTAAGTTATAAATTTTAGTTGAATGAAAAATATTTTTTATAAAATTAATTATTATTTCATCTTTAAAATTTATGATTATCTAAAATAACTAAATAATGGGTAAAAATATTTGTATTTTTATGTTAGTGTTACTTTATTTTTAAATATTTTAAAATTAAGATAAATATAATTTAATTTTAAGTCCATCAAATAGTTTATGTGATAGTATAAAGATTATTTGCAAAACTTTTTGTTAAAATATCATACATTCTGAAATAACCATGAGGTAACATGCAAAAAAACAAGTATTTTTATTAAAAATTTCCATATCTTTAGCTGAAAATAAAAATTTAAAAGAAAATAATTTATAGTATGCATTTGTTTTGTTATGTTCATCAATAAAACTTAATGATAGATAATATCAAATGTTAAAATTTATTTACTATCAAATATTTTTAACATAGATAGTTATATGAGCATTATCTGCGTTATTTCAATATCTATTATAAAAGTTATTGTACTATCTTACAAAATAATGAAAGCACCCAAAATTTATACTAAAAATGTACTTTATAAGAAAGTACTCCTCTCAAATTTTATGAAAAAATTTTTATTATACATTAAATTTATAAGTCATAAAAATAAAATTTTATCATGTATTACATTTCTTTTAAATATATTTATAAATAAAAATATTATTATAATATTTTTTTGACATTTTAATTGTTGTAATGAATATGCTAGTTACTGCATTGGTCGTTATTGCTTTTAAATTATTAATAATAAAAATATATAGCTTACCACTTAGCACAGTAGTTCGAGGTTGTAGTAGCGTGACCTATGTGATGATCAACAGAAAATATATATTTATATATATATAAAATAAAAACCACTTCATCATCCTGTCAAGGTGTTAATCAACAAAAGGATTGTTATTTTTATGGTGTATTTACTTTGTGCTTTCCTTTAATTATCATTTTCTTACTACAGCTTGAATGACATAAAGTGTTTTTAAAATTAACTCGATCAATAAATTGATTAGCGGATTGATTTAATTGATTTAATAATAAATAAAATTTTAAAAATATTATTAGAATAATTTTAAAAATCAGAAAAAATATTTAAAAAATAAATGATGAAAATTATTTTGAATTTAAATGGTGAAAGTATTTTTAGGTTAATCAATATTAAATCTCTATCATGGAAGATATTAATGTGCAATTTGATAATTGAGACACTGAATTTTATCATAAATTTTAAAGATGAATTTATAGATTTTTTTTATTTTACTAATAAATATGTTAAAATGTGATGGAAAGATAAAATACCCACACGAGTCAAATTGATAGATGTTATAAATGACATATACAAATGGAGAATCAGTTATTATATTGCGATAAAATTATGAGGGGATCAAAGTGATTATTCCTAGATAATATTTTTGTTTGGGTAAAATAAATCAAAAACTGAATTAATGAAATAACAACTGTGCAACACAACCAGCAAAAACAAAATTAATAAAAATTTCTGTATAATATTACATGTCCATGTAAGAAGTATAGATATTAAAATATGTTTTTGAGCAGTCACATTGAAATTTGGATTTTTCCTTTTCGTATAATTGTTTGATATAGTATCCAAGTTTGAATTCAAAGAAATTTTTTTATTAAATATTAGCATAAAGTAAGGTGAGTTTGGCTGAGATTATGGTCTTGTTTGGATGAAGAATATCTATTTTAAAACGTTAATTTGTGGAAAGTTATATTTTTAAGGAAGTTATTTGTTTTTTAATTTGTAATACTTTATGTTTGATCTGTTAATTTTCATTGAGAAAGTATTCTAATTTTTATTTAATTTATTTACTAACTTCAAATAAAATGCTTTAAAAATTATAATAGTATATTGTTTCACATTAATTAAAAAGTATTTTAAAAAAACATTTGAGGCATTTTAAGTAATTGAATGAATTTCCCTAAAGAAGTTGAACTTATAGAAAAGGGCTCAGTAAGTTATTTTCTTAATTTTAAAGAAGTTATCATGATTATTTTTTTCATATCAAACATTAGAGTTATTCTAGTGTACAACAATTGTATGTGTATAACGAGATTTTTTTTCCCTATCTTTCCTTCATTATATTGCTATGTCAAAATCAAGAATGAAAATATTTAGTAATTGAATCCTTGATTTATCGTATAGGATTTTAAAAATTTGAACTCTAACAATATCGTTTCTTTTAAATATTTTTTAGAATAATATCTTACAAATAAATTTGATTTTAGTATAGAAAAATACATATCGATATACAGTGTAAAATTCATTAAAATGGTCATGATATTTTCTCCATTTATAATATTATTTTTGTCATAAGAAGTTGAGGTATATTAAGTTTTAGATTTTTTTTTTTTGGTATTTACATAAAGGATATTTCATACTAGTTTACATATTAACTAAGATTAAGATCTAATTTGATATAAAATATCTCACTTAAGTAATTGCTTAAGAAATAGTACTTCTTAAAAAATTATTTTCTGGAAAGTTGAACTCTATAATATTTGACTTATATATATTTGTTTTTAAAAAGTGCACCAAAATCAGGTTTGATTCACAAAGTAACTTTTTGGAAAGTATATTATTAAATATTATTTTATTGCTAATCTATTAACATTAATAGTTAATCAATTTAGTAAAATAACTGCAAAGATAATTTAAGTATTATCTCTCAATTTTTCTAAAAAAATTATACTTACAAATCCCAGGTAATTAAGTCATTTCCTTGTCTTGGGAAAGCAGCCAAAAAAAAAAGTCCAAATTTCTTTTTTACTTTGCAACTTTTTTGCAAATCATAATATGAGAAAAATTTCTTACTTTCTAAGAAAACTTTTGTTAACTAATATACTTCAAAGTAAACAAGAACTAAACTTCTCTCTTAATACACTTATATAGATATTTATTAACTTTAAATTTTGATTTCAAGAATAGAATTTAAGAAATTAAGACATCAAAATTTTTGTTTTAAGATAGAAAGAGAAATTAGTAAAGATGATAGAGAGATATGGAATGAAATATAAATGAAATTGATTAATTTTACTTTATTTGAAAAAAATTTTAAAAATAAGAGTTTTTTGAGAAAATAAAAAAATAGAAGGTCAATCAATGTAAAATTAATTAAAATATCTTCATTTTACTCTTTAACCTTCGATTTTGAAATTTAAAAAAAATAAACATTTAAAAATTAATAGATATAAATATTTAACTTTCAATCTTTTATATATATTATTTAAAAAATAATAAATATTTTTAACTGATTCGCTTCTATTTACATTACCTTATAGCATATTTTAGCTTACTTTCATGCAATGCTTGGAAAATAAACTTTTGTAACCACTTGAACTAATTCTTAGAATTATAATAATTTTTTTTCATTTTTTTATATGAGAAAAGTAAATTATAGTAACTTTTAAATTAGTATGTTGTTAGTGGATAACAGAAATGAAAAAATTATCTCCATTCAAACTCACTAAAAAGGTTTCAACAAGTCAAACATATAAGAACAATCTTCAAGGAAAATCCCGACAATATGTTTTTCTATTTGAATCTTGTTGGATAAAATCAGAATGATTATATAAAGAAGGAAACTTCCCCTGTATATAACTTATTCAAAAAAAAATGAATGAAAATTACCATTGTTCTTCTCTCTTTTTTTTTTCCCCTGTATATATCTTCCTGAAAAAGAGTTGATAGTTCCTTGCCTTTTTATTTTAACTCACCAATATTCGCAACACTCATATAAA
This sequence comes from Omphalea diandra, assembly GCA_949677035.1. Classification (NCBI taxonomy): domain Eukaryota; kingdom Viridiplantae; phylum Streptophyta; class Magnoliopsida; order Malpighiales; family Euphorbiaceae; genus Omphalea; species Omphalea diandra. The sequence continues at coordinate 75,949 of CATIWR010245834.1, read as the reverse complement.
TGTGAAGTTTCCATTCATTAAGAGAGTAGCTTAGAGAAAATTTAGAATGAGATGATAAATTAAATAATTAATTTCTAATTTTAAAAATTTTGAAAATATTAAATATAAAGAGTCCATTAATTGCAATATGATATATAAACTAAATTGATTAGCAATTATTAAATAATAGTTATAAAATTATATTAAAAAAATAAATATAGTCTTTGAGTTTCTCAACTTGTATGAGATTTGGTTTTCTCTATTTACATGAATTTTTGCACTGTAATGAAAGATTTAAATATCTTGCCAAGTTAAATGCTATATAAATATAAAATAGAGATAAAGTTCAATGGTTAATTTAGAATTCAATATTAGTAATAAGTGGCAGTTATAAAATTTCTATCATTCATTGAATTTCTTTCTTTTTCTTTTTTTTTTTTTTTTTTTTAGCAAAGAAACTTCCAATACAATAAAGTCCTTCTCCACAAAACACCCAGAAAATTAGGGAGGCTACAGAAGCCAATAATCAAGAAAATATCATCTTTCGGAAAAAGTAATTATCCAAATCTTGCAGATTTGGTTAGGCAATATAGTAATTATGGTCTTATGTGTTATAAAAGCATTAAATTTTTAAAAAATAATTTTTTGAGAAATTATATTCTTTAGGATGCTATTTTCCATGAAATTGGATTTTTTGAGGTATTATAAAGTTGGATTCTAGAATATTTGATTTATATATATTTTTTAGAAAAGTGGATCATCATATTTGGTTCACTCACTAATTTTTTAAAAAAGTATATCATAAAATATTCTTTTGACCCTAATCTATTAATAGCATTTAAATTCATTGAAGAAAATAAATATAAAAATAATTTAGAAATATCTCTTAACCTTTTTTTAAAAAAATTACATTTGTTGAGCTCCTCTTCAATAAGTTACTTTCGCCTCATAAAAGAAATTAAGTAATTATAAAGAAGCGCAAGTTTCTTTTGATTTTGCATTTCCTAGGGTTATGTATATTTTATTTTATACTTTAAACAAAATGGAATATGCAAGGTTCGCATATACACTTTAGCCAAATAATTTTAGGCCATTTTGTAAATTCAACATGAAGGTATAAATGAAGTGAAGAAGAAGAAAATCTAAATACTCACTTTTGAGTACAAACCTTCATTTACAAGCGTAATAAGACCATCACTAAGATGAATAATTGATTTATTGATATAGTTTGGATAAAGTGTATTCAAATAAGGGTATGGTTACCAAGATATTAAGGACGCTTCTTGAGTATAAATGGGAAGCAACAAAGAAGACCATTGAAGAATCAAATAGAACAAACACTCGCTCACTAGATAAGCTCATAAAGAAGCTTTTAGCTCATAAAATCAATTTAGAGAAATTCAAGGGTGATTAACCTTAAAAAAAAAAAAAAGACTTAGCACTAAATGCTAAAAGGTTAAAAAGAAGGTTATTTTCCCTTTTAAAATAATAGTGAAAGTGAAAATAAAGACATGATCTTGATGATAAGGGAGATACAAAAGTTTCTCATCGAAGATAAGAATGTCAACTTTAAGAAGAATAATAATAAGGGTAATTCTTCTAAGAGCGATCTAGTCATATGTTATGGGTACAATAAGTTAAAAAACACCCAAACAAGAGTAAAAAGAAGAAGATGTACTCCAAAAAGTTCTAAAAATAATGAGAAAGACAAAAATATTAAAGACAGAAAGACAAAAATAATGAGAAAGAAAACCTTTTATTAATCAACCAAAGACACTTGATCTCACCAATGGTAATTCATAAAATATTTACTTTCTTATTGACATGTTGGATTATGCATTGCAACTACCGATTGTCTTTACAATACTTCAATCCTTTCTCTTAAGTAGTCACTTAACTTTGCAATTCTATTTCATAAAATCATTTCTCAATGTGAACTAGAAACAAAATCACTCATTTAGATATAAAATCATTTAATGATAGCAAGGATAAGTGGGTATGTCTACTCATCAATTAACCTAAGGGGATTGATTTTGGGTATGTTTCAATGTATAATCTCTCGATATATAAACAAAACATAAATCATGCAATTAGTAGCCAATCAATTACAAGAATTAATTAATTAGGTTAAAAAATATTCACTTGTAAAAGAATAAAATCTCAACATTGTCATTAAAATCGCGAATCATTCAATCTCTTCCATGGCTACATTAGGGTTCTAGGTAAAAGAGCTAGCCGAACATACTAACAAAACAAGACAAATCCAATTGTAAAAGCATCATCTTGAATAAGGAAATAAGAAAAAGAGAAGGAAATATAATTCTCCAAACTAGCTTGATGGTTGATTGATCTTTTCTTCTTCTTCTTCTTCCTTTATTAAGTGATCTCTTGAACTCTTGAATAAGGTCTTGAATTGAAGCCTTATTTCACTTGTTTTTTTTCCCCTTAAATTGCCTTTTTAGACTATGTAAAAGGTCTCTTTTCGCTATTTAGAAAAATCCTAATTGGTTCCATTTTATATTCCTCCAAAATAGCTAAAACCTAGGCTAAAATATATGACATAAATTGCTAGCATCACGGGATTTGACATATGTCGCAATCACAATAAAGAAAGATAGCTATAAGTGTCATGGCCAGTGACTTTTTCGTGAGTGCAACAAAAAGTCATTATTCTTTGCTCATCCAAAATTCCTATTTGATCCCTAAAATTGTATGTTTTGCTTCAATTTTTGCTCTAAAGCTTCTTAAATGCCTACCAAACATCTAAATGTTGGAGATAACATAAATAAACTCAAAATAACTTAATTTCATTATAGAATTACATCAAATCAAGGTCAAACATACTAAAATATTATGAACAAATTAAGCCTAATGAATTCCCTCACACTTGAATGGTTACTTATCCCTAATTAATAAAAAATTATATAGACAAAATCCTTTATAATTTTTTATAAAACTTGTAACTTCACTTTGCTTGCAATGTTAATCACTTAAGTGCTACATTAGACTTACCAATCATGAACTTACTTAAAATAAATGAATTTGGGTTAGCTTACTACTTTGAGAAGGAACTCATTCACTCATGGAAAGCTAAAAATAGTAAGGCAATACTTGACATTCATATCTCAACAATCACTCCAACTAGACTATCAATAAACAGAATCATAATATAAAACATGTAAATCACCATTATCTTTACTAATTAATAATGTGAAGATAAGTTTTTAACACAAGAGATCATTAGGATTCATTCCATATTAAGCACACAAATTTTCACTTTCATTTTTCTCTTTTTTTCTTTTCTTTTTTGAAGAGTTTATATGTCTTTTTACGTAAATACAAATGTGGGTAATGAATCCACTTGGTTACTCAACATACAAGTTCAAGTGAAATGCTTTGCATACTCATATTTTTAATTGTTATTTTATATGAAAATTGACATTGATCCTAAAAATCTTTGATTATTAAACATCCCAAAAACAACGAAGTATATACACACACACACACACACACACACACACACACACACACTTTAATCACTCCTAAATCATATCTCATAAAACTACATCAGTATTAAATATCAAAGCATAATTGCAATTCTTCTTTTAACTAAGCTCATGCAATTACATCTATTCATAACTAGCTAAATTACTTGCTTTAATATACATGCAAAATACCATCTTATTGAATTCAAACCATCTTAAATTCATGAGTTACACCTTAAGACTTGGCAACTATCTCAAAACTTATTTATCTCACATACATCCAAAGAATGGGAGCATCTCTTTATAGTAACTCATAGTGATTACTAAATAAAGCCAAGTAAAGCTTTATATCTTTGCAAAAATCACAAAAAGTTTTAGTCTACTTGGCCTTGTATGTAAGTGCAAATATAATATAGGTCCAAGTATAACTATCATAATCCTCCCCCCACTTAAATATCGTATTGTCTCTAATGATATGCATCCTTAAGCGCAAAAGATAAAAGATGGTCACATGTTTAACTAGTCATTTGGCAATTTAAGAATCGTGACTGTAAGCCAGAAATCATCTTGACACTTTTGAACATCTAGTACGCAGTCTAAGCCATGACACACTAATCTAGCATAATCAGTAAATCGCGATCGAGACCTTAAAGTCATGACCATAGTCTATGTACAACATTAAAGCTTTGCAATGGCTAGTCTAAAGAATTAATGGAAGAATGCCACGTGTTACTAGCTATAAGACACATATGAAGATTATGACCACAAAATATATATCATGAGTGCTAAATGTAAATTGCAATTGTGATTAAGGCGTCTTGGTCACAAAATTTATCAGATAAGCATTAAATGTAGGATTTCCTACCATACTTTTGGAGATTTGGTTCTAGTAGCTAACAACACATTGATATTTGAAACCTATAAATACTCCACCAAATGGCCTTCAATGTAAGAGAATAATCATTTATCATGCCCAAACTCTTATAATTTAATTTCTCAAAGCCTCCTTCTTTATTATACTTATACTTGAGTTATTAGGACTACTTTGATTGCTTTCTAATTTGCAATTAAGAGTTACTGGTTTGTTTAATTAGGAAAATTGATTATAAGTTTGTGTTAACCATAAACATAAAGTTTACTTGGGTTAGGTGTGAGCCTAAACACTAAATTGAAGAGTGAGATTGTAAAACTTCTATTGTAAGTTGAGTGGTAGTGAAATATCCAATTGGATAATTAGAGAGTGAATGTAGGGTTAGCTAATACTCGAACCACTATAAATTACTTGTGTCTTGATTTTCTTACTTCCTCCTTTCTAGCTTTTAATTACCTACTCACCTTAAAATTTAAAATTTGCCATCAATTCAATCCCTTTCTTAGTGCACAAGGGCCAACACAAGCTTAACTATATATTTCTTCATCATTGACCATAAAAAATGTGATTATAAGTTTTTATACATTTTAGTGTTTTTAGGGAGCATAGAATATGATGTACTGTGTGCCTCCTACATAATCTCTTATCTTAGGTCATTAACGTCTAGTACACAAACTCGATACCATCATTATCATCCCATCATCTTGAATTGAAAAATTAGCCTTTTTACCTACTTGCATCTTTAGTAACATTTTTTGCAAATATGGATTATTTGTTAAGTTCCTCTAATTTTATTGTCTATCACAGGCTTATTAAAGTTATCACATTCTAAATCTCAAATTTCACATTTAAAGCATAAGGATTAACCAAAGATGTCAAATTATAACCAACCATGCTTGTCATAACATCTAAAGCTTTTCAACTTAAAGCATTAATAACAACATTAGCCTTACCCAAATGATAATCAATAGTACAAGCATAGTCCTTTAATAATTCTATCCATATTCTCCACCTCATATTCAATTCCCTTTGTGTCAAAATATATTTCAAGTTTTTATGATCTGTCAGAATTTAAAATGTCTCTCCATATAAGTAATTCCTCTAAAATTTTAAGGCATGAATAATGGTTGTTAACTCTAGGTTATGAGTAAGATAGTTCAACTGATGATGCCTTAGCTACTGAGAAGCATAAGTTATCACCTTCCTATGTTGCATCAAAACACAAACTAACCTCTAACTTGAAGCATCAGTGTACACTACAAATCCACTATTTATTGAAGGCAATGCCAAAACTAATGTTGTAGTCAATCTCTTCTTCAATTCCTTAAAAATTTACTGACGTTGATCATCCCATTTCAATGTTAAATTTTTCCATAATAACTTTATTAATGGCCCAAAACTAATAGAAAATCCTTTCATAAATCCTCTATAATAACTAGCTAACTAAATAAAACTACACACCTCCGATAAATTATTGGGTGGATTCCACTCTAAAATAGCTTTCATTTTAGTTAAATTAGGTTAAACACCATGTTTAGATATAATATGCCTTAAGAAGACCACTTACTCCATGCAAAAGTCACATTTACTCAATTTGGCACATAACTGCTTTTCCTTCAAGATATGTAATATGGTTCTTAGATGTTGCTTGTTCTTCTCATGAATTTATGAGTATATGAGAATGTCATTGATGAACACAATCACAAATTAATCAAGATATTATTGAAATGTTTGATTCATTAATGCCATATATGTTGTTAGTGTATTAGTTAACTCAAAGGGCATAATAACAAACTCATAATGACTATACCTAATGTAAAAATTAATTTTGGGAATACCTAGCTCAACAACTCTCAACTGCCAATACCTAAATCTCAAATCAATTTTTGAAAATACAATTGAACCTAAATGTTGATTAAGAAAATCATCAATTCTTGGTAAAGAATATTTATTCTCTACTATCACTCGATTTAATTGCCTATAATTAACACACAACCACATGTTTCCATCTTTTTTCTTTACAAACAACACTGGTGCCCCTAGTATATGTATTAGATCAAGTGAAAACTCTTTTTAACAATTATTTTAACTATTTTTTTAATTCTTCCAATTCCATTGTTGCCATTCAATATGGTGTAATAGAAATAGGTGCCACTCCTAGTAAGGTCTTGATGCTAAAATCAACTTCTATATGTGATGACAAACTAGGCAAGTCATCAAGAAATACTTTTAGAATCTCTCTCATTATAAGAATGTCTACCAATCCAAAACTAGGAATACTAATGCCTATCATACAAACTAGAAATGCATCAGACAAGTTGAGATCAAACAAGTTGGAATAGTTTTGCACTCTCCAATAAATATAACTTTGAAGATTCAATCATCAACTATTTACTATTATAATTTAGAATTGGATGATGCTTTGTTATTTCATCCATACCTAAAATAACATCAAATTCATTAAAATTCATTAATATTAAATCTACAAGTAATACCACCCACACACTAGCACTGGACAAGTTTTATACACTTTGTTTATGACTACACTACCTTCCAACAAGTATCAAAACACATAAATCATATCTTAAAGATTCAACTACATCATGCACCTATGATGCAAATTCTAAGGACATATATAAATGCATGAATCTTAGGTCTATCAAAAATGTGAGCATCTTAATCACAAATAGAAATTGTACTAGAAATAACTTCCAAAGTTGATGAAGTAATTGCATAAACTCTAACTTAAAGTTAAGTATGGGTTACCTATTCATTACTAATAACTAAAGTTGTTACATCGTGTCCTCCTTTACCTTTACCTTGCCTTTTGTTTTTGCTTGTGTCATGAACATTCTTCTTAATACTACTTTGCCCAACTACTTGAGACTTTCATCTAATGCCATTAGGCAATCTGAATTCATATAGATTGACTGTTTATAAAATATAGCAAATAAACTTTTTTAGTCCCTAATATTCTCAAAAATGAGTTCTTCCATAGTTAGCACAAATTGGGGTTATACCTCTACCCATTATGCCAACCGATCCTCTCCTACCCTCTAAACCTTTAAAACCATAATAATTATCTCTACTAATGCTATTAATGTTTATTTACTAGGCTAACTCTAAACTCTATATCTCTAATTGCTAGCACCTCTTTAAAATCCTGATCCACCAAATGATGTAAAACCACCTCATTTTGCTGCCCTATTTGGCTTTCCATTCCATCCTATAGAACTTCTCTTCCTTTTTACCTTACTTTCATTCTTATCTTGGATCACCTCTTTAGCCTAAATAGTTGCCACTAATAGTGAAGTATAATTGGATGGCTTGATTACTAATTGATCTCAAATTTCTAACCTCAGTGCCTTTTTAAACTTCTATCACTTCTATTCCTTTTTAGCCATAAACTTTAGGGCATATTTTTAAGAACTTAATAAATTGTATATTGTAATATGCCATCGTTATATCATTCTTCTTCAACTAAAAAATGCCATCTTCTTCTTATCTATGCATATTACTAGCGTGTATTTATTTGCTAACTCCCTTAGAAAATCATCCCAGGTTAAAGTCATTGGTTGAGTAATGCTACCTTAAATAATCTCCCACTAGTCTAAAACATTTTTTGAAGCAAAAATATTAAATACTTTAGTTTTTGTTATAGAGTGCATTCTACCTTATTTAAGATTCTCTTAGTTCTTTTAAGCCACTCCTCAACCTCAGTAGGATCTGTAGTGCGTTCAAAGTTAATTGCCCCTTGTTTCCTCATTTTATCATAATTCTTGTTTATATAGGCCCTACCTATGCTTGTGCCTTAAATCTCTACATCATTTTGACAAATTGTATGATATTTAGGTTTACACCTATAACTTGATTATTCCTTGACATCTCAAGATTCTCTGCAACATGTTCAACATGCTTACGTGCATGAACATACTCAATAATCCCTAACCTTTAGCCCAACATGAAATTTATGAGGTGCATCCATACTACTATATTCCAATGCATGTAAGTTTTAATATAATGTATATATCATATACCACGTATATTCACTTCACGTATATCTACAGAACAATTTACCTACTTTAATACCACTATGTGACATTCCACTTTATAAATTATTATTCATTAAACTTTCTCACTTTGTTAGGTAGTTTGTGCTATTAATCCACATTTAGCAATCAATACCATAATATATGTATTAGCTTTTTCACAAAGTATAAGGTACCAAAATCACATTGCATCATTAAAAATTCATTTATGTCATTCCATTATCATTAAAAGGCCTTTCTTTATTTATTTTTGAGCACTTTACAAATCTTGTATTCAATAACGAAGCCAAGATTATTATATTAGGGAGCAAAAAAAACTTTTAATATTATAATTAAGGGTAAAAAATAAACTGTTAATATTACAAAATTAAGAATTTATAAGTTTTCCATTTAAAATTGTAATAAGAGAATAGCTTTTAAAGGGGATTAATAGTTTTACACGTGGATTAAAAGGGTATATAAATTATTTTTTTTAAAGAGGATTAATAATTTTTTTATATACCCATATTATCTATGAGAAAATTTTTCACTTTAGAGGGGGAAGTGTGCAATGCGACCTTAGGTCCCCATTTACCTTCATCCCTACTTATAATACAACATAGTAATTATTTATAATGAAAACATACATGGGTACTTGTAGGAATAAAATTGCTAAAAGACTGCATACTGGCCCTACCTCTATAAGACTATTGCATAACATCTTCAAAAGATGGATTGGATGCAATCTTTAGTCTACTCTTCCAAAAAGAAAATTAAACCTACAAGAATGAGCTTGCATATTCAGTAAGTAAATAATTAATGGTACATTAATCACAAATAACATAACCTATGCATATAATAAAGAATTTTTAATCTTTACAGCTACACAGACTATCAAAGATTATTGCCACACACGTAATAGAAATCATTGTCACACAGTCCATTATTATTTAGTTCAAGCTCCACATAAGCTATATTTTTTTTTTCTTAGTTGCCACACAAGCTATTCTCTTCTTATTGCTAGCTTAGACAATATCAAGTGATAATCATTCCTCAATTCATTTATAAATCCAATAAAATCTATCAATATAATAATAAATAATAATATTTATCAATCTTGGCAAATCATCTCACAAATATTCTTCGACTCTCAAACCACAATTTATCAACATCTTAAATAATTTCAAAATCTTACAATCCTTTCATCAAAATATCCATCAATACCACCTCATTAGATCACATTTTAGTCCATAGAATATAAGTTCATAACTTTTAACAAATCATTTGTATTTATTATTTTGTATCATTAGTTATTTACTTACCTCTTCCTTTGAGCTATCAAGTTATGAATGGTTTCATCTTATTTGCAATGTTATCTTTAGCACCTTGAGGACCTATTTCAATGCATTCAATCAATGAATGATGATAAAGTAAGGTTCTTATCTTTTTATGCATGTGTACTTTAGTAAAAAAAAATATTGACATTGGAAGACTATTTCTATAATTAATTTTACTGCACTAGTTCAAATTATCATATTAAACTAGACATATATAGTTACAATATATCCAAAATTCATCTCAAAATATATACTAAACAATTTGTCGTGAATTTTATAAGTTTGCCTTTTTCTAGTTACAGGAATATGTTGAGCAGACCCTACACTCTTAACCACATCTCAAAACATAATTTTGTTATTGCAAAACTGCTTTAGATCCAATTAGTTAACATATAAATTAACATTTTTCATTTTTCATACTTTGTCTAATTCAACTTATAAGGTCAACAAAATAAATGGATAATCTCAAACTGAGTAGGCATGAGCAAGTTCAAGATCAATCCTAATCAAGGAGCAATATACCAAACACACAACATATTTAGTGAAACTATTTTATAGAAATTTAGATGAGAAATAACTCTATAACTTTCATGTTTTTCACATTACCTAATTTCTCTTCTAATTTTATGATTTTATAGTATAAAATTTAATCCCTAAAATAGAATCAAAATGAATTCAACCTTTATTTCTCCTTCACTTTCAACTACTTCTCATATATGAATATTGCCTACAAATTACTTCATAATTCCCACTAATTATTCATGACTAACATGCCATAAAGGAGAAATTTCATATGAGAACAAATAAGAAATCACATACCTTTTACCAAAGCTAGAAAACCTTAAGATTCCTTCCTTGTTAATTTCCTTCTTTCTTTCTTTCTTTGCTATCTGTTTTACTATATCCCTCTATTTTTCCTCTCTTATGTAATACTTATTTCTATTTATTAAGCATGACATTTATGTTCAAATAGTCATATGTGTAAAAGTGAACTTATCATAGTACATAACCCAAAAGGCATATTAATTTCTTATTTAATATATAAATATATTAAGTATATCTCATTTAATGTAGGTGACCATAAACTGATTCCTATCTAGGTGTCTGTACATGACATAAGAAGAGAGAGAGAGAGAGAGAGAGAGAGAGAATGAAAATTTAGCTACTAACTTGTGCTCCATATATCTTTGTTCAAAACTTTATGCTTCAAAATACCCATACTTTATGCTTTACTATCTGAATAAAAAATAATTATGATTTGGTGACTCATAACTCAGTGAATAAAAATAATAATTCTAATAGCATAATCATTAATCAATTGTTATTAAAATATATTTCAATTACAAGGATTGACTTATGCAAGTGTACATGTTATATTTTATTTGATTTGTCATGACCTTGGGCAAACACTACTCCTAAGAATTCATATGAATCAAGTGATATTTGTTTGTGCTAGCTAGCAACATGTGATTCATTTGATCATTAACATTAGACATATTGTCCTTTTGTCCAGTGATTTGTAAGTGTGTGACAAGCTGAACACAACATCCTTTTAGTTCCATATGTAATTGTTCATTTATGATGGAATAGCACGCAATCATTAAGGTCATATGATACAAACTTATCTTATATTTACATGTAAAATGCCAACATTGAATTACATATACACATAACAGAACCCAATTATAGCTTAAAATCATGCATACACATCAAAATCCAATTATAGCTTTTACTTACCTTTGATGCAACCAATCTTTATGGTAGGTTTAAACCTCTCTCTTATGCTTTCTCCATTAGTTATGTGCCCTCGGCCAATGCTTGTAATAGATATTTTCTTAATAATGTCATGGTTGCATTTTATTAAACATCTCTTTTATTTATGACCAAATGATAAATTCCATGAATAGTCAATTCTACTTAATGTTATCGAGTATGTGACTTGATAGTAAAACCTTTAGGTGTAAAGAATTGTATTCTAAATTATCCATTGTTAGTCATTATTGTTGGAATAATAATGAAAAAAGACTAGTATGTATTTTGATTGATGACTATATTTTACTAGTCATGAATAAGTGATATTAAGTCAACCATATAGATACATACTTAAGAAATATTGTATTGGAGCAACCCACCATGAGAACACAACATGGATTAATAGTCATAAGTGATTCTCATATAATGGTATTGACTTAATCCTTTGATCTAAAAATCACCATAGATTCCAATATGATGAACTTCATGTTTTGATATAGTCTAATATTATCTTTAACCAGATGATCATACATACTAATATTGGTCATGAAGTAAATCATGTAGAGGAATATGAGAGATTAAGAATGAATTTGTCCCTCATATATTTATGAGAAATATATCTTAGGCCCCTCAATAAGTTAGACTAAAGAGATTGCATGGCCAAACGACAACGAATTAATAAAGGTTATCAATATCATTTTACATCAATCTAATTAGATATCAAGAAAGAATTGAACTGTATAAGGATGACATGATTCATGCCTTATGTTCAATTGAGATACAATGTGACAAATGGATTATAGTACTATTTACAAAATACATCAGGTCGATTATTGACCTTTACATAATTTGGGTAGTCATAATATTATGCTAACAGCCACTTGTAACTTGTGGATTGAAAAATAGGTTTTAAGGCACTGCCAACATTATGTGAACCTGTAGTGTTGCACACATAGAATGGGCCCAAAGTGAAATTGGGTTTAATACTCTTTCCATTTATAATTAAGTTAATTAGAGATATTATCTAGATTTTTTTAACACAAATAGGATGCTATCTTACTTGTATCTTTTAGATACATAGCTAGCATAATTATTTTAAAGGTTAAGATATATACATGCATACATGTTTTAGGGTTTTATGTATGAAAAAGTGTGTTCACGTTTTTCTTCTTAAAACACAAATGGAGAGAGAAAAACTCTAGTGCTAGCATACCCTACATTTTAGAAATAGCCTATTTTTATGGATACCGGTAGAGGGCAATCATCCTATGGAGACACCTTAATCCGACTTCAAGCTCGAGGTAGGGTGTTACCGGTGTAAACCTCCTCTTAACCTTCCAACAGATTTGACACCTTTCACACAGATTGGTAAGATTTGCATCCTTTCCTTTTAGTTTAGTCGAATCACATGGATCTTTGGTGAGATTCTTTGTAGAAAAATTTTTATTTTCCATTGTGCATGTTTTGTCAAACTCAACAGTGATATCAAAGCCACTTATGGGTTCGATTAAATTGAATTTTATGTTGTTTTGTGTATAACTGTTATATATGTGAACATGGATGTGTTGTATTCAAAATCCTTTTAATGGTTTGATGATAAATAGATTGATTTAAGAGCGATTTGACTAATTTGCATGAAAACATAAACCATACATTAATTAGATTAATGTGTTTTAAGGTTTTCTATGATGAAACAATTTGATAGTGTTGATTTGGTTAACGTGATTATAGTTTCTTATGATCTGTTATTAATTTGATTAATACAATTTAACAAAATCTTTGTATTCTGTTTTTCATCTTATTAATCATGGCAGATTGATTAAGTGTTAATCAACGGTAATCTATTTCGAACATTTTAATCCCTTTATTAAAGGGTTAATTTAATTATTGAATCACAATAATCTATTTTGAATAAATTAATAAACTTCATGAATTTGTTTAAAAGTTAAACATTGACTAATTACTTCTGCTATGAACAAATTAGTTAATCTAATTGATTTAACCTAATAGAATTTAGGCAGTGACTCAAACAAACGAGTATGGTAACTGTTTACCTTTTAGGGGCATTGCCCACTTAATCGCCACTAGGGGCACTGCCTTTTGGACCCTGAATGGATTCTTCATATAATTGTTAATTTCCCTAACATAATCTATTTAACATATATGGATGTTTTGATTATGTGTTTTTGCATGGTCCATGGCATGGCCCTTTAGACCAATATGATTGGATTTTGATTTCCTTATTTTAAAGGTTGTAAATTTTTAAATACGAATTACATGTTGTTTATTTTTATTATAATCATTTGTTTTATTAGTAGTAATAAAATAGTATAGATTACTATTTGTAAATTACAGCTTGTAATGGAGACTTTCAAGGCACATTATGTTGATTCTCATGTCACAAGATGGTGCTCTTCAAGACATGAGGTGGCGACCATTAATGGCAACCTGGGTAAATCCATAAAGATGAAGATTTACCCCTAGGATTAACTTTTAGATCTTCATATTGACTTGTCAATATCAAATTTAGATTATGGGTCATGCTATAACACATTTATTTTTATTGGTATTATGTATGGATATTTATGATGTAATGCATGTGATGTACTATTTGCAACATGATAATACATAATAGGTTAAAATTAGTAACATCCTTAATAAGATTAAATCATGAAAATGCCTATCATGATTCAAACAATTGTCAAGACTTTGATTCCTAAATATAGGTTTTACAAAGACAAAGATTATTAAGCCATATTAGAAGATAAGATGGATAATGGTGATATTTATAAGTTTGAAATGGTTATACTTAACTAGGTTACCAAAACTATTTTGAACCTAGGGCATAAGATGGGATTAGTTGGGACATGTGATGTCAATATCCCATAGTTATCCAAGAGTTACATAAAATGTAATTGGTACAGTGTTACCAACCTAAATGACAAAATTTTAAGTGATAAGCCAAAGCTTACTTAGAATTGGGTGAAATATGGATCTTGGCCCACTAAATATTTTAATTATAAAAAATTGTAATTGAGGGTTAATGATTTTATAAAAGTTAAGTTAGTTAATATAAAATATAATATTAAAATAATAATAGAATAATATAATAGTAAATAAGATATAATAATAAATAAAATAATAAAAAAATGTAATAAAGATAAAAGATAAAGAAAGAAACAAAAAAGCTTTTTTTCAAGCCTTACTTGTTGTGTAATGTAACATAGTAATTATCTTTTTTCAATTAGGAGAGATGAATGAGGAGTGGGAGTTAATATTTAATAAAATGCTAAATGCACTTTATATATCTTTGTTGTAGATTATGTCTTCAAACAAAGCCCTAATTTGTCACTGTGATCAATCTCTGAGAAGGAAAAATTGAATAGGACTAATTTCCTAGACTAGTATAAAAACTTGAGATTTGTTCTCAAACAGGAAAGGAAGGAATATGTCTTAGATCAGCCTATCACCAAAGAGCCTGCTGCTGGTACTCTTAAAGCCCAAAGGGATGCTTACACTAAGCATTTTAATCACTTAGTGGATGTCACTTGCCTCATGCTTGCCGATATGGAATAATAGCTTTAAAAGCAATTGATGGAAATGGAAGATTATACTATGGTGGGTCATCTCAAGGAAATGTTCTAAGAGAAGGCCCGAATTGAAAGGTTTAATACCATTAAGGCTATACTCTCGTGCATGTTAGTATATAGTAGCTTAGTCAATCCTCATGTTATGAAGATGAAAAGTCATCTTGATCATTTGTAGAAACTTGGTCTTGCCATTAACCAAGAGTTGGTTGTTGACATCATTCTCGAATCCCTGCCTGATACATATGATGCATTCATTATGAACTATAACATGCATAATATGAAAAAAGTGTTTTTGAATTGCATTGGATGCTTAAGACTATTGTACTGAACATTAAGAACAACGGCAAAAAGGTTTGATGATCAATAAGGGGAAGGTATGAAGAAGAAAGAAAAGGGAAAGAAAATTGCTATAAAAGACTTAAAGAAGCCCTAACTTAAGTCTAAAACTCTAAAGTAGAAAGCATGCCATTTCTACAAGGAGTTAGACCATTGGAAAATAAAATGCAAGCTCTATCTAGACGATCTAAAAAAGAAAAGAGACATTCAAGTTATTGCTACAGGTATACATATTATATAGGTCAATTTATCTACTTTTGAACCCACTTCATGGGTATTGGATACTGGATGTAGATCTCACATTTGCAATAATGTGCAAAGTCTAAAAAGGAGTAGATCTTTGGCCAAAGGTGACGTGAACCTACGAGTTGCAAATGGAGTAAGAGTTGCTACCTTAGCTGTAGGAACTTATGAGTTAGCTTTGCTTAATGGACTTGTTTTGACATTAAATAATTGTTATTATGTGTCTATTTTGAGTAGGAAAATTATTTTTATTTCTTGTTTGGACATGAAAGGTTTTGATTTTTTTTTATTAAGAATAATAAATCCTCTATTTCTTATGATGACATGTTTTTTGGTTATGCTCATCTATCGAATGGTCTTCATGTCCTAAATCTTAAAAATAGAAATGTTGAGTCTAACTATAATATTAATACCAAGAAGCATAAATCTAATAACTCAAATTCTAATTATATCTCATACCGTTGATTAGGCCACATGAACAAGAAATGCATATCAAAACTCCAACAACATAGGCTTTTTAATTCATTTGATTCTGAATCATTTGAAACATGTGAATCTTATTCATTGGTAAAATGACTAAAGCCTCTTTTACAGGGCATAGTGAAAGGGCTATTGACTTATTGAGCCTAGTACATACTGATGTATGTGGACCATTAAGTTCGAATGCTAGAGGAGGTTTCCAGTACTTCATCACTTTCATAGATGATTATAATATGTTTGATTATATCCATCTTATGAAACACAAATCTGAATCTTTTGAAATATTCAAAATTTTCAAAACATGAAGTACAAAGCCAACTTGATAAAAATATTAAAACACTTCAATTAGATCCAAATGGTGAATATTTAAGCCAAGGATTCACTAATCATCTTAGAGATTGTAGGATAGTCTCATAATTAACTTCATAAAGAACATCATGGTGGAATAGTGTATCTGAATGGAGAAATTAAACCTTATTAGATATGGTTCGATCTATGATGATTCAGACAGATCTTCCAATCTCTTTCTTGAGGTATGCTTTGAAAACTGCTACATTCATACTAAACAAAGTTCCATCCAAGGCGATTAAAAAGACATCATATGACATATGGACTGAGAAATATCTTAATTTATCTTTTCTAAAAATTTAGGGTTGTGATGTTTATGTAAAGCTTTAAATTTTAGATAAATTACACTCAAATCGGACAAATACCATTTTATAGGATATCCTAAAGAAACTAAAGGATATTACTTCTATAATACTTCTAAGAACAAAGTGTTTATTGCTCAGGATGGTGTCTTTTTGGAAAGAAAATTCATTTCTAAAAGAACTAGTGGGAGTAAAGTTTAATTCAAAGAAATTTGAGAACTGTAAGATAGTGTTGAACCATCTATGCAATCTCAACAAGATTCATAAGCATTTGTTGAGCCTGTATAAGTAACATAAGCTATAAGAAGGTTTATAAGAACACATTAGATACCTAAGAGATATGGATTTCTCTTAACTGATAATGAAGAAGTGATGCTTCTAGACAAAAGTGAGCCCACATCTTATCAATAGATTGTGGATAGTTTAAACTTTAAGAAATGGCTAAAAGTCATAAAGTCTTAAATGCAATCCACATATGATAATCAAGTATGAAATTTGATTGATCTGCCTGATGGCTTAAAAACTATTAGGTGCAAATGGGTTTTCAAAAAGAAAATAGACATGGATGGCAATATGCATACCTATAGAACAAGGTTAGTTGCAAAAGGTTACAAGTAAACATATGGCATAGACTATGATGAAACCTTTTACTAGTTGCTATGCTTAAATCCATTTAGATTCTTTTTGCTATAACAACATACTATGATTACAAGATAAGGAAAATGGACTTGAAAATAACATTTCTTAATGAACATCTTTTTGAGGATATGCATATGACACAATGAAAAAGTTTTGTTAGTCTTGAGAATTCTAAAAAGGTTTGCAAGCTTCAAAGGTCTATTTCTGGATTGAAGCAAGCTTGTCAGAGTTGGAATCTTCATTTTGATGAAGCAGTCAAACAGTTTGGTTTCATAAAAAAATGAAGATGAGCCTTGTGTTTATAAGAAGGTTAGTGGGAGCGCAATAGTTGTCCTTATGTTTTATGTTGATGACATATTACTCATTAGAAATGGTATCCCTGTTATACAAAATATTAAATTATGGTTAGGGATTTGTGTTTAAATAAAAGACTTGGGTGAAACAACCTATATCTTAAGTATTAAGATCTACAGGGATAGATCTAAAAGGCTTATTAGCCTAAGTCAGAGTATATATATTGATAAGCCACTGAATAGGTTCAGTATGCAAGACTCTAAGAGAGAATTCTTACTAATGTCTTATGGCATAATTTTTAGCAAGACTCAATGTCCACAGATATAAGATGAGTGAGAGTGTATGATTAAGATTCCATATGCTTTTGTTATTGGATCTATTATGTATGCCATGTTATATACTCGACTTGATGTTTCATATGCACTGAGTAAAACAAGTAGGTACTAGTTAGATCTGGGTGAAAGTCACTAGATAGTTGTTAAGAATATCCTTAATTACTTAAAAAGGATTAAGAATGCATTCTTAATATATGGAGGATAGGAAGGCGAACTAGTTGTAAGTGGTTACATAGACACTAGCTTCCAGTCCGATAAGGTTGACTTTCGATTGCAATCAGGTTGTGTTTTGTTTGAATTGAGGTGTAGTGAGTTAGAAAAGTTCAAAGTAAGACACCGTGGTTGGTTTTACAATAGAAGCTGAGTATATAACTGCCTTAGAAGCAGCTAAGGAAGCTATTTGGGTCAAGAAATTTATCACTAGTTTAGATATTATTCCTATCATTTCCAATCTAGTGGACCTATATTGTGATAATAATGGCGCCATAGCATAGGCTAAGGAGTCAAGTTGACATCAGTAATCCAAACATATACCTAAAAATTTTCATCTCATTCAAAGATTATTGAGAGAGAAGACATGAAGATATGCAGAGTGCCAACCAATGACAACATTATTGATCCATTCACTAAACCACTATCACAACCAAAGCATGGAGTGATGCTAGGTCAATGGGTATTAAATACAATGGGCCTAGTGTAAGTGGGAGACTGTTAGTTATATGCCCTAAGCCAATGACTATAATGGATATTCTCTTAACAATGTCATGGTTGCAATTTTATTAAATATGCTAGGTCAAAGCGAAATTGGGTTTAATGCTCTTTTCATTTATAATTAAAATAACTATAGATATTATCTAGATTATTTAATATCTATTTCATTTTAGAAGTTAAAACATAATAAGATATTATCTTACTTGTATCTTTTAGATATAAAGCTGGCATAAATATCTTAAGCATTAAGATATATACATTCATACATGTCTTAGGGTTTTATGTGGAAAAGTGTGTTCACGTGTGGATACTAATGGAAGGTGATCATCCTTTGATGACGCATTGATCCAACTTCAAGCTCGAGGTAGGGTAGTACTGGAGTAAACCTCCTCTCGACCTTCCAATAGATCTGACACCTTTCATACAGATTGGTAAGATTTGCGTCCTTTCCTTTTAATTTAATCGAATCGCATGGATCCTTGATGGGATTCTTTGTAGAAAAAAAAAAATCTCAATGGGTTGAGGTCTTAACATGTAATACATATATGATTAAAAATGTGCTAAATTGAGTTTGCATACTTAATGTGCAACTATGGTCATGTTTCATGCAAGTGAATAACTTTAGCTATATATATCTAAATGACTTGATTATTTTTTTAATAACACTAGACATATAAGGCTATAATACTCATAAGGCTACAACATAGTCAAAATTCATATCAATATAGGTCTCATAGAAAATATGATGAATTTTTGAATTCTGCCTTATTCTTTTGTATGCATAATCTGATAAAGTCTTACAATATTAGATATATCTCAAAATATACATATTTAATTGAAAAACTAATTTACCATACGCTATGTAACACATAAAGAAAAAAATTTCATGTTTTACACTTAGTCTAGTTCAACCTATAAGGTCATCAAAATAATTGAACAATCTCAAGCTCAACAAGAATTAATTATATTGAAAGAGCAATATATCATTACACATAATATATTTAGAAAAACTATTTTATAACCATTTAGATAAGAAATAACTATACAACTTTCATGTTTTTCATTTCACCTAATTCCCATTTTAATGCCATGAAATTTTAGGTAAACTAAATTAATGGATTAAGTAAGTTTTAGTAGGTTCAGGGTTAGTCATAATTGTGGAGCAATATCTCTTCACCCATAATATATTTAGAAAAACTATTTTATAAATATTTATAACTTTTATATTTTATACTTTGTCTAAAAAAACTATTTTATAAATATTTATAACTTTTATATTTTATACTTTGTCTAAATCAACCAATAAAATCATCAAAATATTTGAATAATCTTTAGACTAAATAGGTTTCAACAAGTTCAAAATCAATTCTAATCAACCAGCAATATCCATTCCCACAAAACATATTCAGCAAAACTATTTTACGTGAATTTATATAAGACATAAACCTATAACTTTCATGTTTTATACTTTACTAATTCCTTTTATAGGGTAATGAAATTGTGGGTGCAACAAGCAATCCTAAAAACTGAACAAACAAAATTCAACTTATGTTCCTCTTTTACTATTAACTTTCAGACATGAACTTTAGCTATAATTACTCCATACTTTTTACTAATTATGCAGGTTTAACATGTTATAAGGGAGGAATTTCATATGGAAAAAAGATGAAATCACTTACCTCTTTTGTCAAAACTAGAAAAGTTTAGGATTTCTTCCTAGCTAGCTCATTTCTTCTTCTTCTTCTTCTTATTGATTTCATTCTTTCTTTACTCTCTATTTCTTTTGATGAATTCCTCACCCTTTTTTCTTATTTTAACTACTCTTGTAAGAAGAGAATTTTAATTTTTATTCTTACTCCAATAGGGCAAAATCATGGTAGCTTGCTACTGTTGGTTGGAAGTTCAATTTTTGTCTTTTAATCCCTCTTCTTCTTTCCATCATCACCTCTATCTCATATGTTCCTTTCATTTTTAATAAGTTCTAAGACAAATTTATTTACGATATAATATATATATATATATATATATATATCATATATGACAAATTTACAATGCAACTATGAAATGTTTTATCTACCTTTAAGTATTATAAATGCAATGGTATAAATGTTATGGTCATGCTTATCAAATGCATATATCTAAGTGATTATTTATGTGATGTATATTTTCATGTGGGATTGAAAATCATTTATACAATGTATGCATTTTTGTGAGAATGCTAATGAATGAGGATAAGGATGTTACATTTTCTTCTCCTCTTATAAAGAATTTCATCTTTGAGATTCAATACTTATAAACAAATATGGACATTTTCATTTCATATTCTCTTTAATTTCATAGGTGGCCTTTTTTTATGAGTGGTTTCTCCATAACACCTTAACCAAATGGTTTCTTGATTTTATAACTATTTTATCGTATAACTGATGATTTTCACTAGTTCTTTAATATAACTTATATCATTTATAATTCTTATTGAGTTGTTAAGTACATGTGTAGGGTCAGACCAATACTTTCTAAGCATAAATCACATGAAATAAATAAATACATCATGAATTTGAGCCATCTCTTGTGGCAGTGCTAACTTATAAGCCAATGGATCAATTTCTTCTAGGATCTTATATGGCCCTATATATTGAGGACTCAGTTTCTCCTTTTTGCCAAATCAAATTATTCATTTCTATGGTAAAACTCGAAGGAACACTTTATCTCTTACCTTATATTTCATTTCTCTTTTATATTGGTATGCATAGCTCTTTTGTCTCTCGTGTGTTGTTTTAAGTTTGCTCTTGATTACTTTCACCTTGTCCATAGTGTCTTGTACTAGTTCAAGCCCTTCTAAAATATGCATTCCTTTTTTATCCTTATAGATAGGACTTCAACATTTTCTTCTATATAGTGCTTCGTATGGTTTCGTCTTTATAATGCCACGATAATGATTATTATAAGTAAATTCAATCAATGTAATATATCCATCCCATACACTTTTAAACTCTATCACATAAGCTCGAAGCATGTCGTCAAGTGTCTAAATTATCCTTTTTTAATGTCCATCTGTCTGAAGATGAAAAACAATATTGAAATTCAATTTGGTAACTAAAGCTCATTGCAAACTCACCCAAAATCAAGATGTGAATCACGGATCTCTCTTTGAAATGAACATTGGCACACCATGTAATCTAACAATTTCATCCGTATATTTATTAGCCAAGGACTTTAGTGAACTACCCCTATCAAATAGGCAAAAAGTGAGTTGATTTAGTTAGCTGATCAATGATCACCCATATATCATCAGTCTTCTTTATAGTTCTCGATAACCCATACACAAAATCCATGGTTATTCTCTCTCATTTCCTTATTGAAATTGATAATGGCTTCAATTTCCCAAATGGTGTTTGATGTTATGTTTTGATCTATTAACAAGTCAAACATTTTGAAATATAAGTTACCACATCTTTCTTTATTTTTGCCATTGAAGAAAAGATCACATGGTATTATATGCTTTCATCATTCCTAAGGTCATATTGAGCATTATGTGTTTTTTCTTGGATTTCCCTTTGTAAGTTATTAATATTAGGCACACAAATATGAGATCCCAACATTAAGGCATCATTTTGAATATCAAAATTTGTGTTCTCCCTTATTTTACCTTTTCAATCATTTTTTGTAACTTTGGATCCTTGCCTTGTACTTCTTTAATTCATTCATGTAATATTAGTCTTACATGAAAAGTAGCAATCAACATCCCATTTTTTTAATATTTAGTTCCATATTTGTAGCTCCTAATTAAACTAAATAAGATAATGGAAATACTTACAAATGAGTTATACTACTTCTTTATTTCTTACTTAAAGCATCTGCGACCACTTTCACTTTCTCAGGTTGTTGGCCTTAGGCACCAAGAAGAGGGGTTGAATTGGTGTTTTAAAAAAAAATAAAATAAGGATAAATAAGAGCAGAAAAGAAGACATAAATATTTATAGTGGCTCAGGTATAAATCAACCATACGTCCACTCCCCAATTCTCTACAATTGGGTGTTTCACTCACTCAAAATGGTGTTTCCAAACTCACACATAACTTTTACACTTTATGTTTTCAAGGCTCACACAATAACTTTTCTTACAAGTGTTTTCTAAGGCTAACACTAAAACCTCTCTTAAGCATTTTCTTAGGCTCACACTAAAACCTTTCTCTAGTGTTTTTACAAGCTCACACTGAAACCTATTATACTTGGTGTTTATACTCACACCAAACAATCATTTAAAGAATAGAAAAAATAAGTAGCAAAATAGTAAGAGTTTTGTTACAAGTTAATGAATTCTCTTGCATTTACATCTATTTGGTGAAGTATTTATAACCCTTACCCACCAAAGAGATGTTACACTATAAAGCTCATTAAATCTCCAAATTATGCTAGGCAAATTCTGTATTAATTGCATAACAGGTGAGAGTAAAGCTGCTAAGGATTCACGGTTGTGACATTTCAATTTCCATATGGGAGCTAAAAATTGCAGTGAAAAATCTCGTTTGTGTCTAATGGCTAGTCCACGTGTCATCTCTTCATTGGTCCATCAAGAAAATATAGTCGTTATTTTCTAACTACCCATAAAAGTCATGGTCGCGATTATTCTTTATACAGGGCACGACTTAGAATGCAAATTCTTCTTTTTGAAGGAGAATCTTCATCTTCATGAATTGCATTCGTTACCCAAAATGTCAATCTCACAAATTTTGTTCTTCAACGGATACCTGGGACACTTGGCATGTTATGGTTGTGGACTTGGTTCCCTCTGCAGTCACTATGAAATTCGCGATCACAACTAAGACGTGACACTAACCGCAAATTCATCTGTGACTTTGACACTCTGCGACAGAGATGAAGCCCCCGAATTCGTCTAGCCTGGTTTCATCCTATTCTTGTGCTAAGTCGCGGTCGCGAATTATAAGTCTCTGACCGTGAATTTGGATGAACTTTGCCTTTTTGAAGATTATGAACTCCATCCAACTTTCACTTAAAAAACTAACTTAAATATGCAAAATAACATTTAATTGAAACATTAAGATTGATCAATCTCCTTTGTTAAGATCAAAAGAGGTCCAAGACTTAGAATTAACCATCCTAGTCCAACAATCTCCTCCTTTTTTATTTTGACAACTTAGATTGATCATAAGGGAAAATAATGCAAAAATGTGAAGTTGGAGTGGTAATATGATTCAATGAATGCTCAAGATGAAATTTCCTAAGTATGGCGTCCAATCAATCAAAATGAAATTTCTAAAAACCTAAGTATGATGCTCCCCCTCAACTTATGCTATTATTTGTATGATGCTCCCCCTCAACTTATGCTATTATTTGCAAGTTATTTTCTCTTTCCCATAGACTTAGAGTCTTTCTTATTTCTATCTCTCCCCCATTGGCAAGATTAAAAAGAGGGTGCATAAGGCAAAAGAACACATGCATAACAAATAGATAAGTGTTCATAAGGAGCAAAATAAGAATGCAATAAAAGTAAATTTCATCAATCACATAAGGCAAGGAATTTCAAAGAAACATTGCATATTTATTCATAAACATTTTATGGGATCACAAGTTTTTCATTTAAAAACAAAAAAAGAAAATACAGGGAATCCTTAGTCTAGAAAGTTGGAGAATCATTATCATCTCCAAAAGTTTCTTCTACTTCCTTATTGTTGGCACTTTCCGCTTCATCTTCATCCTCAACTTCTTCATTGCCCTATTCTTCTTGAGTATCTTTAAATTTTGTGTAGTCCAAAAGATGGCAAGGAGGAACACCTAACTTTTCTTGCAAATCCACTATGTCACTGTGAAGATGTGAGAGAAATAAGAACCGCCACTTCATCATTCTCATCATCTTATCTAATTTTTTATTAATGGTGGCGAGACACAATTTGGATTTGGGTTTTGGTTAAGGAGGGGGATTGAAGGTGCTCCTTCTTCAATGATGAGCTTCTTCCTCTTAGAGGCTTGGGAGGTTTCCATTTTCTTGGCCCTAATTACACCCAGGGTATAGGCATATGTATCCAGGTGTATGGTTTTGGCATTGATAAGGTAAGTGTGGTCAAGAAAGTTTTGAGAAGGGAAAAGTTTCTTGGTGAGAAATTTTTCATTTTCCTCATCAAGTGCCCCTACAAAGAGATAGATAGCAGTAATGTGAGAAGGAAGAAGGAATTGGCTTTTGGGTTTGGTAGTCATGTGGATCAATTGATTCATAAGATACTGACCAGTTTGAATTGGTTTGTTCTTGACTAGGCAAAAAAGAAATGCCAAGTCTTTTTGTAATACTTTCTCATTACCATCACCTCTAGCATTTACGAAAAAGGTGATGATACGATAGAGTATCCAAATAGGTAGGGTTTTAATGTGTTTGGCCAATGAAGTTTTGGGGTTGTGTTTAGTTTCAATAGAAATTTTCGATCAGAATTCGGAATAAATGATATCAAGCGCGAAGATGATAAAAACAATGTTCTCTCTTACTTAAAGATTGAAAAGGAAGGAAAGCTGATCAAAGGTATTATAAAAAGGATCGCCAAAAGCTCAAAATACCAACCCGTATTGCCCCACTCGAAAATCAACTTTGCGACTCAATTAGACCGTGCATATAAATTCTCTCACAACTTATTCGTAACCAGGTTCATCCTGAAAGATGAACTCATTCCAGCGCAAGTTGGAAAGGAAAGCACGAATCTTTGCGTTGATGCCTAAGGTCTCCAATAGAAAGGTAAAAGGTATTTTATTGGGGAGGATGATCTTTGAATAATTTGTTTTGTATCTCTCTTTCTCCTTCTTGGTGATACCCTTCATTAGGTGGAGTGCAAGCGGTCTAGATGGCTAAGCCATAGCCTTGGCTTTATCAGCTCTTGAGATCTTCTTGGGAGCCACTACAAAAAATGAAAAAATTTGAAGATTTTGAGAGCTTTGGAAGGATAAGAGTTTTGGCGTAGGATAAAGTGATGAGAATCACTGTTTAAAGGGTTTATATAGCCATTAAAGGGGTGTACAAATGGCTAGAAATGGATTAATGAAGAGATGCAAATGGTTGGCAATCAAATCACTTAATGGCTTAACAGTTACTCAAATTTACATTCGTGAATTTCGGGATCGCTACCTTAATTTTTGAAAATATGAGTAACAGACAAATTTTCGTTAGGAATACGCGCTACAACGGTAAAAAATTTGAATTCTTGACTAAAATTCATGGTGGAGTTTGATTCTCGCAATCACGATATTATGTTTGACAGCCGAGTAACTAGGGCTTATAATTCACAACTGTGAAAAGAAGATAGCAACCGCGAATTATGAGTTAGCAAGTATAAGAATGAAAAAATAAGTTTTGAAAGAATCAAAATTGTGATCCACTTGGAATATGTCACAAAGAGAACACAAGACATACAATCAACACACATATATTCAAAACATAAGATCAAATTTTCACTTTAAGCAACTTCCATCAAGCATTCTCAATTCTCTACTATGAAGTTCAATCTTTATTCATTAAGAGGTTTAGTGAAAATATTTGCAAATTGATGATTTGTGTCAATAAATTCTAACACAATATCACCTTTTACACATGATCTCTAAGGAAATGATGTCTAATATCTATGTATTTTCTCCTAGAGTGTTAGATGGGATTGTTAGAAAGATTGATACCACTAGTGTTATCACATTTAATAGGAATGTGATCAATCACTTTGCCAAAATGCTTCAATTGTTGTTTCATCCAAAGGACTTGGGTGTACCAATAACCCGCAACAACATGATCAGCTTCTACAGTGGATAAGGCGACTGACACTTGTTTTTTCCTAAAGTAAGATATAAGGCATTCACCTACAAATTGGCAAGTCCTAAAAGTGCTTTTTCTATCTAATAAGCTACCCGCATAATCCACATCTGAATATCCTATGAGACTAAAGGATGAATCCCTAGGATACCATAACCCTAAGTGAATTGTGTCATGAAAATACTTAAAAATTCTCTTAACAACATTTAAATGAGACTCTCTAAGAGAGAATTGGAACCTAGCACATACACATACGCTAAACATGATATTCGACCTAGAAACAATAAGATAAAGTAGAGATCTGATCATACCTTGATATCCTTTTCATATACTGTCTTACCCGATTCATCTTTGTCTGGCTTGATGGTACCACTTATGGGGGTTTTGGCTACTTTGCAACCATCCATGCCAAACTTATTGAGAATCTCCCTTATGTACTTGGCTTGGTTGATGAAGATCCCTTCTTTGGTTTGCCTAATATATAGACCGAGAAAGAACTTGAGCTCTCCCATCATGCTTATTTTGAATTCCTTAGTTATACACTTAGCAAAATCCTCACAAAGAGACTCATTAGTAGCACCAAAAATGATATCATCAACATAGATTTGTACAATTAGTGTATCATGCTTGTTCTTTTTAACAAATAGTGTGGTGTCCACCTTTCCTTTTTCAAAATCATTTTTCAAAAGAAATAAACTAAGCCTTTCCTACCAAGCTCTTGGAGCTTGTTTCAATCCATATAAGGCTTTGTTCAATTTAAAAACATGATTTGAAAAACAGTGTGACTTAAAACCAGGAGGTTGTTCAACATAGACTTCCTCCTTAATAATTCCATTCAAAAATGCACTTTTCACATCCATTTGAAAAAGCTTAAAATTCATGTGGCATGCAAAAGCTAAAAGTATCCTAATGGCTCTAATCTTGCAACGGGGGCAAAAGTCTCATCATAATTTATGCCTTCCTCTTGGTTGTATCCTTTAGCAACCAATCTAGCTTTATTCCTTATGATAAGACCTTGCTCATCTAACTTGTTCCTAAACACCCATTTGAAACCTATAACGGAGTGTTCTATAGGCCTAGGGACAAGTTCTCATACCTTATTTCTCTCAAATTGGTTGAGTTCCTCTTGTATAGCAAGCACCCAATTCTCATCATCAAGAGCTTCATCAATTAACTTTGGCTCAAGTTGAGAAATAAAAGCAAGATTATTATCTAAAAGATGAAGTTGTGATCTAGTACTTACACCCTTGGAGCTATCAGTAATGATCAAGTCCTTAGGGTGATATTTTGAAAATCTCTAATCTTTGGGTAGATCTTGGCTTAGCTCATCTCTTTGTTGATGTTCTAGCTGCCCATAAAAGTCACGATCGCGATTATTCTTTGTACAGGGCGCGACTCAGGACACAAATTTTTTTGTTTGAAGGAGAATCTTCATCTTCATGAATCGCAATTGCTACCCAAAATGTCGCTCTCATGAGTTTTTTTCTTCAACGAATACTTAAGACACTTGGCACGCTGTGATTGTGGACTTGGTTCCCTCTGCAGTCACTATGAAATTTGCAATCGCGACTGAGACGTGACACTGACCGCGAATTCGTCTCTGACTTTAACACTCCCATCTTTGGATGACTCACGACAGAGATGATGCCCACAAATTCATCTGGCCTAGTTTCATCCTATTCTTGAGCTAAGTTGCGGTCGCGAATTATAAGTCTCTGACCGCGAATTTGGATGAACTTTGCCTTCTTAAAGATTATGAACTCCATCTAACTTCCACTTGAAAACCTAATTTAAATATGCAAAACAACACTTAATTGAAATATTAAGATTGATCAATCTCCTTTGTCAAGATCAAAAGAGGTCCAAGACCTAGGATTAACCATCCTAGTCCAACACGGGTGATACTCAATGGTATAAACATAACCTTTCAACAATTCTAATCACCGCCTCTATCCCATGTTTAATTCTTTTTGGCTCAACAAATACTTCAAACTCTTGTGATCTGTTAAGGGTGTCAAAATAGGTTAATAGGTTGTGTTCATGTCATCTCAACCTAGCAAAGTGACATAATTAAGGTTAACATGAACAAGACCCATTTATTAATCGTGTCAATATATCTCAAGCCTAACACAATAACAAATTTAAGTGGTGTAAATTGTTTACTTGATTTGGTCGCATATAGGTTACAAAACTCAACATGACCTATTTAACATGTATAAATTTATAACTTAAAAAATATTATATTTTTACTGAAATTAGCTGAAATATTATCCATTATCATATATTTTTCAAGGTTCAAAACAAAATATCAATAAAAAATCTAAATAAAAATTAATATCACACCAAAGTTTAAATATTCTTATAAATAAATAAAAACACATAAAGTTTCAAATAAATATTTTCTAAATTTTTCTCAATAAATATAAATAAATAAAAAGATATCTATATATTTTATACAAATAAGCATTTTAACCTTGATAGTACACATAATTTTATATAGATTATAAATAATTTTTGCCAAGTTGACCTGACACATAAAATTAAATGGGTTATTACAAGTTCACATGTCAACTTATTGCACGACCTATTTAATAGTGTGTCATAGATGGGTTGACCCATCTATAACACAAACCTACTTGAGCTCAACCATAACCCACTAATTTTACATGTTTAGCGAATCGTGTTTACATGTCATGAGCTATTTAAACACCCCTGTGATCTAGAAATATCTAAAAAGTTTCTTCATGTAAGCAATGCCTCTATATTTTTAAAGTAAACACAACAACAAGAAGTTCTAAGACATGTACTAGATAAGATAATTCATAAGGCTTCAATTGTCGAGATGCATATGTAATTACCTTACCATGTTGCATTAAAACACATCCAAAACCTTGATAAAAGGCATCACCATAAATTAAAAATCCTCGATTACCTGTAGAAATGGCTGACACTGGATTTTTTAATTTATCAAAATTCTTGACATGCTTCAGACCACTAAACTATTGTATTTTTCTGTAGTAACTTGGTCACAGGAGAAGCAATAAGTGAAAAACCTTCAATAAAGTAATGATAATACCTAGCTAGTCGCAAGAAACTTTAAACTTCTACAATACTCTTTAGGGTTTCCCATTTTCACTACTACTTCAATTTTCTCTAGATCGATCATTATGCCCTTTGTAGAAACTACATGTCTTAAAAATAACACATGATCATTCCAAAAACTTATACTTGTTTAATTTAGCAAACATTTGCTTTTCTCTCAAAATTTGTAGTACAACTCTCAATTCATGCTCCTCTTTGCTTCTTGAATGCACTAGTATGTCATCAATGAATATAATTATAAATCTATCCAAGTAAAGTTGAAACCCTTGTTCATGAGTGCCATGAATGCAACTGGTGTATTAGTCAAACCAAATGGCATCACAGAAAATTCATAATGTCTATACCTAGTTCAAAAGGAAACTTTTGGTACATCTAATTTTGAAATTTTGAGGTGATAATAGCCTAATTTCAAGTCAATTTTAGAAAACACCTGCACTTCCTACAACAGGTCAAACAAATCATCTTCTTGACAAAGAATATTTGTTCTTTATAATAACCTGATTCAACTACCTATAGTCAATATGAAACCATATTATCCTATCTTTCTTTTTAACAAATAGCACTAGAGCACCTCGAGCTAACACACTAGGTCTAATGAATCTCTTATCAAATAGTTTTTTTAATTAAGTCTTCAATTCTCTCAACTCAGTTAGAGCCATTCTATAAGGTAGAATGGATATTAGTATTGTCTCTAAAACTAACTCAATTATGAATTCTATCTCCCTGTCAAGTGGTAAATTAGGTAAATCAATTGGAAATAAATCTAGAAACTCATTTACCATTAGAATGTTCTTAATTAATTCATCTAAGAATCTTGTGTCTAACACATATTAGATAAGCTTCACAACCACCTTTAATCATTTGCAAAGCCTTGATAATAAAAACTAGACATGCAAGTACAATTTTTCTTTGCCCTTATGACACAACCTTTGTCTGATTTAGAGATTCCAAATTAACTTCCTTGGTAAAACAATTCACTGTTGCATAATATTTATTCAACCAATTAATATCTCGTATCACATTAAATTCATAGAGTGACAACAGTACTAAATCAACATTTAACTTAGTGTCATCAATGCGAATCAAATAATCATGACACACCTTATCCATAATCATCATATCTCTCAAAGGCATACTCACATTTACGCTAAAACCTGAAGGTTCATGCTTATTACACAATTAGGATGTCATGTTCAATGAAATGAATGAACATGTGGAGCTAGGATCAATTAATACAAAAATTTCTAAATCATGGAGAAAAATTTTACCAATGATAACTTTTGGGATAATAATGGCTTCTTGCCTAGTCATGGCAAATACTCTAGGCTATGTCTAGGGTTTAGAACTTTGATCGTCTGATATACTTATACCCTTATTAGTTGTAGTTGTTCTACCCCTACCTCTGCCTCTAGTTCCACTTGCTTTTGGAACTTCAATAGTAGATTTTGATGCAGCTCTATCTTTATCTCCCTCTTCACTCTAGACATTTCAAGACAATGTCTAAGCACATGATCAAAAGACTTATAAAAGTAACACCAACCAATTAGTTTTCAACATTCACTCATATATTACCTCCCATAATGTTCACATGAATATCGTTGTTCCATAGCTTCACCTTGATATCTACCTGCATAAGATGAAACTCCAAACCTTTTACCTTTATAGCTAGAGTAACCAACCCTAGCACTAAACTATGATGGCATATAATCTCTATGTTTACTTTTCTTCTTACTAAAATCTCCCACAAACTCACTAAGGCCACTTTTTGCTTGTTGATCTATCCTTTCTTTTTTTAACCTTTCCACTTTGATTGTAATAGCTTTTAGCTTATAATACTCAAGATCTATAGCTATAATCTTGCTCCTGATCTAATATATCAATCCCTCTTCAAATGTTCAACATTTGTATTTGTCAGTGGCTACCATAAAGGATACATAATAAGACAATTACTTAAACTTTATCGCAAACTCAGCCATAATCATCTTCCCTAATTTTAGATTAAGAAATTCTATTCTTTTATCATCTTTATATACTTTTGACATGTAAGTATTATTGAACTCATAAAAAAAATCATCCTATATAAATATTAAAGGCTAGGCATCATTCCCTAGAATGGTTTTCCATTAATCATATAATGTCACAATTCATTCTCATATACATATAATAACATGCAATTATAGCTCAAAATTACACATATACACATTGGAATCCGGTTATAACTTTTACTAACCTTTGTTGTAACCAACCTTTATGGTAGATTTGAACTTCTCTCTTGAGCTTCCTTAATGTGTTAAGGTCCTAACATGTAATACATAAATGATTAAAAATGTGTCAAAATAAATTTCATACTTGATATGCAACTATGGTCATACTTCATGCAAGTAAATCTAATATGTATGCTTATTATTCTTATATGATAGCCTGACCTTACTACACTCTCATTATAATAACTCCAACTATATTTATCCAAATGGCATGATTCTTTTTTACAATTACATTAGACACATGTGGCTACAACATATTCAAAATTTATGTCAATATAAGTCCTACAAAAAAAGGTGAATTTTTGAAGTTTTCCCAATTCTTATGTAAGCATAATTTGATCAAGTCTTGTAATCTTAACTATATCTCAAAATGTAACATATCTAATTGCAAAACTACTTTACTAGTAGCTATACAACATGTAAAGGAACAATTTTTTATACTTTACACTTTGTCTATTTCAGTCTATAGGGTCATCAAAATAAATGAACAATCTTAGGCTAAACATGTTTTAAAAAGTTTAAAATCAATAATAATAAGGAGAAATATCTCTTAACGCATAATATATTTAGTAAAACTATTTTACAAGTATTTGGATAAGGCTTAAATCTAAAACTTTCATTTTTGTACTTTACCTAATTCCCATTATAGAGCCATAAAATTCTAGGTAAACTAAATTAATAAAGTGAGTATGTTTTAGTGGTTTAAGGTTAGTCATAATCAAGAAATGATATCTTTTCACCCAAAACTTGTTCAAAATAACTATTTTACAAGAATTTATAAGGGATATAACTCTATAACCTTCATATTTTATCCTTTGTCTAACTCAGCCTATAAGATGAACAAAATATATGAACAATCTTGAACTAAACAGGTTTCAATAGGGTTAGAATCAATCCTAATCAAGTAGCAATATCTCTTCCCACCAAACATATTCAATAAAACCATTTTACATGCATTTATATAAGGTATAACTTAATAACTTTTATCTTTTCACTTTACCTAATTCCTCTTCTATACTCATGAAATCATTGATTCAATAGTCTATCCTAAAGCTAAACTAACAAAATTCAAATCCTATTCCTCTTTTACTTATAAAAACTTTCATTCATGAACTCTAGCTATAATTACTTCATACTTCTTACTAATTATACATGTTTAACATGTTATGGAGGAGGAATTTCATACAAGAAAAACATGAAATCACATACCTCTTTTACCAAAACTAGAAAAGCTTAAGATTTTTGCATATTTAACTTTCTTCTTCTTCCTTTATTTCTTTCTTTCTTTGCTTTCATTTTCTTTTGTTATATCCCTGACCTTTTTTCTTATCTTATTTGCTCTTAGAGAAAGAGAATTTCCATTTTTATTCTTACTCTAATAAGTTAAAATCATAGTGGCTTTCTACTTTTGGTTGTAAGTTCAATTTTTCTATTTTAGTTCCTCTTTTTCTTTCCTTCATCACTTCTATCACTTTTACCCTTTACTAATTTCTATATGTTTCTTACACTTTTAATAAGTTCTAAGACATATTTATTTAAGATTTAATAATATACATACCACATATGACAATTTGCAATGCAACTATGAAACATCATGTCTATATACAAATGCCCAAAATGCAATGGAGCAAATGTTATTGCCATGCTTATCAAATGCAAATATCTAAGTGACCATGTATGTAATACATATATTTATTTGAGATTGCAAATCATTCATGTAATACATGTGTTCATATGAGAATGCTAATGAATAAGGATAAGAATGTTACACTTATTTGTTCACATTAAAAGAGAATTTCAATTTTTTTCTTATTCTAATAGGATAAAATCTTGGTGGCTTACTCTTATTGGTTGGAAGTTTAAATTTTCTCATTTAGTTCCACTTCTTTATTCCTTTAACACCTAAATCCGTTTGTTAATTTCCATCTACTCCTCATACATTTAATAAGTTCCAAGATACCTTTATCCAAGATATAATAATATACAAACCATATATGACGATTTGCTATGCAACAATGCAAACATCATATCCATATTCAAGTACCTCAATTGTAATGATATAAATATTATCATCATGTTTATATCATATGATGCATATATACAAACTTAACACAATTGAAATGCATATAGATTGGATTAAGGATGTTACATCTAGAGGTATGGCTCTTAGTTAGAGGGATAAAGTGGGAATTGATGGTATTTCTTACGATGAGAATCATATTGATTTTTTTGTTAAGGAAAATAACCACACTAAGAAATATGGTAATGGGCTAGTATGTATCAATGGCCAAAATAAAAGAAAAGATGGAAATCATAAGAGCTTTTAACTAATCAACTTTAGTCTCGAGGTTACCATGAATTTATTTTGAGGATTTCAATGAGATAATGTAACACCATAAGAATATTTGAAGGAAAAAGAAGTCTCAATGTCAAAGGGTATTTTTAGAAATCTATTTATCTTAGTTGTAGAGATAAATCATTGCACTGGTTTTTTCATAAGATAAGGGATGGGTAGAGTGATTAAACATTAGGTACTGGCCTCACAGGTTTCAATATTTGGGTTCTTGAATGGCTATATCTACTAAGTTTACCACTTACCTCAGACCATGGACTTATTATTTTTTTATTTTTAGTTAACTCGATCAATGCAAATCAAAGCTATTCAAATGTGAGCATATATAGACCAAAATTGATAAGTATGTAATTATTAGTCAAACAACCTAGATTAGGAAAAACAATAAGGAGTCCCCACTATCTTTTCACTAAAAAAAATTGAGTTATGCACAATCGCTACAACAATGGCATACAAGTAAGTTTTGGGGAATGCAACAAGGTCTTAAGAAATTATTAATTATGCTAGTTCAATTATTAGGTGATCCTTATACCCTAAATAATATTACAAGGTGCCATGAGCTTCAAATTATTCTAGAAGATCTTGAGATTAAAAAAAAAAAAAAAAAAGGTACTGGAGAGTAAGGTCTAAGGTGGCTTGGTTAAAAGAAGGTGATAAAAAAAACTTCTTCTTTTTTTTCATAAAGAAAATCTTTAGATAGAAAATATAGAAATTATATTAAAGGCTTATGATACAAATGAGGTTGATTTTTTGGATCTTTATTCGTATGTTGCACAAGTCCCAAGCCGTAATTCAAAGATCAAACATGATAAACTCTCAAATCCTAGTTAGTCCTCTAGAAAACTTGATTCTAGCAACCTAAATTATAAAGATTTAAGAGGTGTTAATCTCAATCTTAAATTAACTAATTAATTTAAGACGTAGATTAAACGAGTTTGTGAAATTATTAAGAACTCACTTAACAATCTCACTAAGTCCTATTAGAACTCAAGAAGAGAATTGACTCTCATAAGCAATTTGCTAAAAGAAATTTTTTTCAATGATCCATTCATCTATTGATTGATTTGGCTGAACAAGATGGGTTATTTATAGCCTTTACAAAGCTTCTAGAAAACCCTAAGAATCACTTCCTAATTAGACTGAATCTGCCTATACTATTTAAGAAAAAGGATTCTCTTAAGCTAAATAGGAAATAACTAATAGATACATAAGATATTTTCCTAATTATAAAAGAAGTTTCTTACATAAGAAAATAATAAAAGCTCCTAATTAGAAAAAGAAGAGAATAATATGTTAAGATTTTATCAATCTTGAAAAGATATTTTGACTCGACTTTTTTTACTTTTCTTCCATATGTGTCACCTCTCCATTATTAGTTCCTTTTTATGACTTTTATGCTTCCACCAAAATATGCTTGGAATATTCTTGAAAGTTGCTTAGAATATTCTACAACCTTTTTAGAACCTTATAGAATCTTTTAGAACATTTTTGTGCAATTTTTTCCCATTTGAATAGTTGGACTTCTTGATTTCATTTTGAGGATCCATGCATGAATGGAAGCACATAAATGACCATTTTGCCCTTGTTAAGAAGGTTGTCCAAATAAGACAGGTTCAAATATGGTAGTTTCAAATATG
Source organism: Omphalea diandra (assembly GCA_949677035.1). Classification (NCBI taxonomy): domain Eukaryota; kingdom Viridiplantae; phylum Streptophyta; class Magnoliopsida; order Malpighiales; family Euphorbiaceae; genus Omphalea; species Omphalea diandra. Next base: position 40,066 of record CATIWR010245834.1, on the reverse strand, counting down.
GCCACTCTAAATATGGTAAGTCCAAATAAAGGCAGGTTCAAATATGTCATCTCCAAATATAACAAGTTTTAAAGCTTTTGTGATGCCTTCCTCCTTTTGAAGGATATCTTTTTACTGGTCCCTCTCAGTCTTTGTATCCTTGAGCTTGCACCTAACTTGGTTCATATCAGCTTATAAGATAAGGATGATGACATTTGGCATAAAGGGATAAAGGGTGGCAAACTAGTTTTGTTATACTATGATAGGTTAGTTGTCTTAAGTATATATCAAAATTTTTATCCAAAAATCAAGGCCATTAACAACAATATTACATAAAAGATGGGAGACTTTTTTAGTAAACCATTTACTTTTGAGAAGCTTATTGACACCTTGAGTTAAATGAGATATTTTAATGCTATCATGAATTGTATGAATTTTCTTAGTCAATTTATAAAGCTAATTATGACTTGTTTATCCTATATTACTTATTCTTTCGATAAATATGCACTCAAAGGCTTTTTAGCACTCAAGTGAGATCTTTGTTAATAAGACCCAATACCTCCTTACTTATTTTTATTATATGCAAGTGGTCTCTTAGCATTGCTTAAAAGGGTAGTGAGCTCTAGCTATTTATGTGATTAAACTTTCTAGAAATATACCATAATATTCATGCCTTTTTTTTTTTTGCTAACGATAGCATATCATTGTTTAGACTGAAATGCTAAGAAATTAAGATGATGTTGCATTGATGTAAGGAAGCCTTATGTCAAAAAGCCCACTTAGATAAATCAGAGGTTTATTTCACTAGTAATATAAAGGTGTATAATAAGGTGGTTTTGCAAAGGGTTCTTAGCATTTGTACAACAATGAAGCATGGGGAGTACCTTAGGTTACCAATAAGTGTGGTTGTTCAAAGAAATAAATTTTTAATTATATTAAAGATAAAGTTTAGAATAAATCGATGGTTAAAAAAAATAAGATCCTCTCTAAGTCGAACAAGATAATTTTAATTAAATCTAAAGCACAACTAATTTATAATCATGTGATGAGTTGTTTGCTCTTACAAGTATCATTTTGTAATGAATCTAATATAACCCAATGTAAGAGTATGGAGTTCAATGGGTCTCCCAAAATTTTTTGTATTAGTCTAAATTAGAGGGAGGATTGATATTCAATACTTGTTTGCCTTCAACTATGCCTTTCTTGCCAAATATGGATGAAGGTTTATAAATCAAACTTCACCTCTATGTGCTTGTATTTTGAACAAGTGCTACTTTTCAAGATGTTATTTTCTCCAAATTACTATGCATTTTACACTCACATGTATAGGTAGGAGTATTTTAGATTCTCAATGAATATTAGAGGCTAAGTTATGGTGATGAGTTGGTAATAGGGAAAGGATTCATATTTTAATTACTATTAGGTTTTAAAGCTCTTGAATGACAAATTGATATTATGTAATTAAAATAATAGCATTAATATACTTATTGATATAGTGACTCACACATAGAATTCAAACCTAATTACTTAGATCTTCAATAAAGAGGATGCAAAGTTACTCTAAAACTTCGATTGAGTTTGAAGATTCCATGTGATATAAGGTAGTGACTGTATAACAACTTAAGTTTGTTTGCAGTCTATTCAGTCTAATTTATTGCCTAAAATTTTTTAGTAGGATATTATGTTCCATCTTCTTACCAAGGGCTAAATTCAATTATTAAAAAGTGTTAACAACTCAATATGTCCCTAATGTGGAACTTGATAAGGATGGAAACCCAATAGAGAGTGTGAATTAGTTGCTTTAAAATCAAAGAAATGAAAGAAATAGAAAACTCAATATAAAAATTTTATAATGGTTTGGCGAATTATGTATGCATTTGTTTCCTAAGTTACACTTAGCCTAAGTGTTTGAGCCTCTAAATTAGGCAACAAATGTAATTTGGTGCATAAAGAAAACATAGATTTGCTAACTTAAAGGTTAGTTATAAATTTTCACAAAGCTCGCTCTCCACATAAATGAAACGTATAAGTTTTATATGGTGGTCTATTTGTAAGAGAATTTCTTAAAAACTAACCATTAAACATAAGAAAAAAGTTTGGAAACTTTTAAAAAAACTAACCATTGCATAATGAATAACTCATTCACGATGTTGCACATGTTGTTCACTTGACCACTATTATCTTGTCTTAGTCATTCCTTAGGTTATTCTTTAATAACTAGACCATTCAACTTATTTTTTACATTTGATTATACTTATTCACATTAATAGGGTTGTTAATTTTGGTCATTCCAAGACAAAGCTCTTTTTCTTTAAATTTTCTATTTTTTCTCATGTTAGATGAAGTTGTTCACATAGGTGTTCCAAGATAGGCTAGGCCATACCACTAAGTCCTTTTTTCTTGGTTGGCTTCTCTAATTCTTACATAACCATTCTATTGCTTGAACATGCATTTCATATATGCATGGCCATTCATAGAATACATGGGTTCATTCACTGGGCCTTTCACTTAATGCATATACTGTTCCACCATGCTTTGAGTAGTTCATTTTATCCTTTTTTTTTTCTTGGATGCTTTGCCTTTATCTTTAAAAGCATATGAAGGGTATAACTTCCTCTAAAGTCCTTAGGTCAAGGTACTCAAAGATTTACCTCATTTTTTAATATGCCTTTTAAAGCATTACCCTTGAGGTATGTTTTGCCTTCCCCTTTAAGAGTCAATTATAGGTAGAACCTACAAGCAAAAACACTTAAAATAAGGTTAGAACTTCTTAAGGTTTTATTACCAATCAAAACATCATTTAAATATATGATTAAGATAAATGCCTCAACAACCTTCATTTAAATGTATGATTAGGATGAATGCCTTAACAATTTTGGAGTTATATGATCAACATTCTCCCTCTTTGAATAATGATAAAACTAAGATGCTTTGATAAAATAAATGTAAGTAAATACTATAAAAATCATTTCATCAAACATAAAATACTTTCTCCCCCCTTTTTTTGCCATCATGACTAAAAGAATCAAACACTTTCAGAACTATTTCTACCTTTATTAAGAAAATGTTAATAAATTTGTTTAAAACACAATTAAAATATTCTTCCTTTTTTTAAAGAGTTATAGAATCTCCTTGAAGATAAATCTATCCCAAAGTTAGGTCTAATATCACTTACAAAAAAAGATAACAAATCAAGTATAACCTTGGGTCAACATAAAGATGAGATGTCATTTTTTAGGAAAAGGGAAAAAAACATAATAAACCAATCATAAAATTGTTACTTATGCCTAAATTATCATAACATGAAACATGCATATACAACTTCCCTTAAGCAAGTGCATGTATAAAAATCCAAAGCAAAGAGGGCAAATTGATACAAAATAAGATTAATAGAAATTACAAAACTAGCTTGATATCACTTAAAACCTTAAGGCTCTATATCCCTTCTTTTCTCATCAACCTCTATTCATTTTTTTATTCACCATTTTTAGTAATTGGTGAAGGAGCCCTCACTTTTCAATTAAACATTTTTCTTTGGTACCAGAGTCCATAGTGGTTAGGCACATATACATTTTCATCATTTAGTCTAATATGCCTTGTGGTTGAAATTACTACAATAAAAGCATCACCAAGGAAATAATCTTTTAGGACTTTAAGTAGAATAGACATACAATCATTACCATATGCTTAAGACCTAAGAATGGTAAGGAGATGTGCCTTTCTATTAGGCCTTAGTCTTTAAGGCTTATAGATGAAGGTATGATTACCTCAAGCTTTTATGCATGTGTATGAAGACAATTAGTATTTCACACATATGTTGTATTAAATAAATGAGAAGGGGTTTTAACCTTTAAAGAGACTTTCACAAATTTAGGCTTAAAGGTAGAGGCCTTTACATGGTCAAAGCCTAAGCCAAGTCTTTCTCTTAAAGATCGATAAAAGCCTAAAATTAGATTAAGTTTTTTCTTTCCTTTGGTAAAAGAGGCAAGAGAGTCTTTTAAGCTCAAAACTTACTTTTTGATACTCTCATTTTGACAACAAAGGGTTTAATAACTTTTTAATTTACTAAAGCCTCATTTTCTTCATTTAAAATCTCAAAGTTTCTTTTTAGTTCCACTAATTTTATTTTTAAAATCTTATTTGAATTAAAACTTTCTAAATTATTAGTAGTGGATTTTAGGCTTCCATTAAAATAGTAAACATGTCTTTAGGCTCTTGATCATATTATCAAAATCACTATCAAGAGCATTTAGGCATACCTCATTTGGAGAGTTATCCTTAATAGCCATGAAATATACATTGGCCCCTTATGTCCTTACTTTTTTTGCTCTTTTTTAGATTAGCTTGATTTAGAGGATCTTGAATCATTACAAATGACTTTATATGTTTTCTTATACTCCTTTTCTTTCTTATCAAATTTAGCTTTGAGATAATCGATCTTTATGTGACCATGTTTCTCACACCCATAACACTGTATTTGATTAAGCTTGTCTTTTGCTTTTCTATTAGGAAACCTTCTAAACATTCTTCAACATTATTTTATTATGAGAGCCACTTCTCTCCCACCCAATTCTTCATCACCTTCTTCTTATTAACTTTCTCTAAAGTGGATGGTACTTCCTTACCGTAAGTCATTTCATAGTTAATAAGATTTCCTATGGAATAAGGTTTAAATAGGCCTTTTTACCTTTTATGGTCAACTAAGCACAAAACTTATAATAAACTACTCACATAAGCCCAATTTTTGTTCTAATAGAGCACGTACCTTGTATGCATCTTATAATAATAAAAATATTTAAAAATAATATACTAATAAAAACATAAAAATGAAGAAAATACATCATTGTTTAAGAGGGAGTCAGAATCCCTAATTTCCTAACCCTAAATTATTAATTCAAATTTGATATCCTCTAATTCTCAAAAATGTCGCCAAATTCATCGACATCTTATCATTCTTCTTTATCATCTTGCTTTTGCCAAAATTTAATAGACTTAAATTTGACTATAGTAGACATAAAAAGAAGTGTTACTATCATCCCCAACCTCTGAAGGCACCATTGTGGGTTTCATGGATGAAAATGAATCTAAAAAAGAGCTTTTTCACATGTCCTAAGGGTGAGGTAAAGTGATTCAGGGTTACAATTTCTTATGCAAGATTTGATGTCGGGTGTTAATGTAATGGTGTTTATTTGCAGGGAGAAGGAAATTTCAATGCTTTAAATGGAAAGATATTAAGTTTACTATGAGATTAGTTGAAATAATTAATAAACTCAGGGCAAAAATAATAAAACTAAAAAATGATATCGAATGAATGCAGTATGGATGTGATAAATGTATGGATATTGATATGGAATGATTGCAGAAGTATGGATATGATAAATGTATGGATATCGATGAGATGGAGTATGAAATGAATAAACTGAGAAGAATGCTAAGTAAAGTTGAGTTTAAAGCTAGGAAGCTAAGGATGAGGAACATATGGTTGAAGACTATACTTGGATTTGTTAGCATTGCATTTGTAATTGTTGTAACTTCCAACTTTTAAAAAACACTATGTTAATTTTGTGTCCAGGTAGCTATTTTGTTTATGTTGTAATTGTAGTGGTTAGTTGTATGCCTCATGGCATTTTGTGTTGTTACAATGCAGAAATGCTAAACATGTGTTTGGGTGAACTCATATAATGAATTTATGTAATATATATTATTTTGCAATGAAATATATGACATTTATTGTTATGAAGAATTGTGTTGTTTTTGTGCTATTTGCCATATTAATATAAAGAATATGCAAAAATTCAATAGAAAACGAACAGTCAAATGTTGCATAATCTTGCAAAATTTGAATTCAAATTCTACAAAAATTGTAGAATTAGAGTAGAGAATTAAAATTGCAAAGCCAAAATTATAAAAATTTTGTAGAAATTACTGAACCAAGATAAAAAAAAAAATGCATTTGCACCTAAATAAAAAAAGGCAAAATGAATATGAAATAAAGCAAATATCACAAAGAAAAACATTAAATAAGAAACTTTATATAGCAAATGTTGTAATGTCTACATTTGCTACCTAAATACAGTAGGCATATTGCATATGCATATCAAATTGTTTCTTAACCCAAAAAGTTGTCTAAACATCCTATATCTTCACATTGTATGCCATTTACATTTGAGAACCTATGGCATTTACAAATCCAAAAAAATAAAAAGTTCCCAATTTATAATATCTCTTTTGTATGCCATTTACACCGGAATGAAAATCCTAAAAAGCCATTCAATTCCATCACTTGCAATGCAAAAAGATGTCCAGGTGACATCTATCAATAAAAAGATGTTTGAATTGTTAGTTTCTCAAAGGAGGCCTTCTCTACAAAGTTTGCCTCTTTGAATTTTGCGTCATTTATACTGGCCATATGTCTATCATAATATATGTTATATATATTGAAAGGTTCTAACATCCATTTCAAATATTGATCTTACAGATATTTAGTAAGGATCACATTGAAATTTGAATGGAAGCCTTACTCTCAAAGATTGAAAATTGCACCCTAATTCATGGTCATAAATTAAAAGGTCACGATCGCTATCTTGTATAAGAGTTGGATAAATTTGCACAAATGATTTCATTGTGTATGTCGCATCTAGTATTGCATTTGCTACTTATGTATTCATTTGGAGGGAATCAAGTCTTCAAATCATGTCAAGTGTCCCAAAGAACCTTTGGAACATAAAACTCACGATAGTGAAGTTTGGTAGAGACTGCGAATAGTAAAAAAATAGGAAAGCCAAAACTCCAATTTGATTCGTGGTAGGTATAGTGGCCTAGTAGTGACTACAACCTTAGTAGAGATTGTGCATTTTAATAGCAACTGCTACTTTTGAGATCCATTAGAAAGATCTAACGACTAATTTTTGAAAGGACCAATGTCAAGTTGTCTAATGTCACTAGCCATTAGACACAATTTGAAATAGAGGGATTATGAATTTTTATCTCTATCGCGAATTTCATTTGACAAACATTAAATATAAAATTTGCCTAGCGTATTTTAAAGACTTAGACATAGTTTTATTTGTAATGTCTCTTTGGTGATTGTAGCTTATAAATACACCACCAAATGGACTTGAATGCAAGAGGAACCATTGATTATGTCAAAACTCTTACAAAGTTAATTTCCATAAGAGTTGTTCTCTGATGATAGTTTTCTAGTGTTGTCCATATGGCATGTACAATTTGGTAATGTTGGACTCTCCCAATTTCTTTTCTTGATATAAACCTTAAGAGAAGAGTCATTGCCCCTTTTATTTTTCCCATTTGCCTTCTTATGTGTTTCACTCCATTCTTCCATTGTAATTACCTCTTTTACTCTTTCAACCATCTTTGTTAGAGGCTTTTACTCTTCAAGTATATAATCCCATAAGTAGATGAGATCGCTATTAAGATAGATCACAATTTTATGCTTCTAAAGAGCATAATCATTGCCATCACATGAGGGACAAAGATAAGAGTGGATTCCTTTTTATGCCATTAATATTTTCTCACATAATTAAGGCTTTACTTGAGACTTAGCTCTAATACCAATGGTTGGCCCTTGTGTACCAAGAAGGGAGGTTTAATTAGTAGCAAATTTGAACTTTTGGAGGAACCTCACATAAATAAAAGATTAGAAAAAAAGTAGAAGAAGAATGAACACAAAAGTTTTATAGTAGTTCAGGTATTAACCAACCCTAAATCCACTCCCTAATTCGTCAATTGGATATTTAACTAAATCACTAGTGTTTTACAAGCTCACACTCAACTTAGTGTTTAGGCTCACACAAAACCTTGTAAGTGTTTTCCTAAGACTCACACTCAAACCTTACACAAGTGTTTTATCAAGGCTAACACTTAAACCTATACAATAGTTTTCTAAGGCTCACCCTAAAACCCAAATAAGAGTTTTCTATATAAAGGCTCATTCTTAAACCCAAACCAAGGTGTTTAAAGCTCACACTACAGTGTGTACAAAGAAATAAAGTTAAAGTTGTGAGAATTAACTTTTCAAAAGTTTTAGCACAATCAATGGTTATCCTTTCACATTCAAGTCCATTTGGTGGTGTATTTATAAGCTATAATCACCAAAGTGACATTACAAATAAAACTATGTCCAAATCTCTAAGGTATGATAGCCAAATCCTGCATTTAATACTTGTCAAATGAAATTTACGATCGAGACAAAAATTGGCAGTCTTCTTTCGAACTGTGCCTGATGGCTAGTAACACATGGTAGCTTGACATTGGTCCTTTTAAAAACTAGATGTTGGATCTTTCTAACGGATTTGAAAAGTAGTGGTTGCTACTAAAATTCACACTCTACTAAGTTACGGTCACTACCAAGCCATTATACCTACTGTAAATCAAAGTGGAGTTTTGGCTTTCTTATTTCTTTATTGGTCGTGGTTTATACCAAAATTCACTACCATGAATTTTAATGTTCCAAAGGCTTCGTAAGACACCTAACATAAGCTGGTTGAAGAATTGATTCCTTCCAAATGAATATAAAAGTAGCGGGCATGACGCTAGATGTGACATACACTGTGAAATTATCTGCCCAAATTTATCCAACTTTTCTGCAAGATAGCAATCACGACCTTCTAATTCATGGCCATGAATTAGGATGCAAATTTCAATCTTTGAGACTAAGGCTTCCATCCAGATTTTAATGTGATCCTAGCTAAATATTTGCAAGATTAACACTAGAAATGGATGTTGGAACCTTTCAATCTATATTGTCAAGATCAAAAGAAAGTCTTGATTTAGGTTTGACCAACCTAGTCCAATAATTACCATCAATTTTATGGCAAGTTTAGGATCTTCTAGTAGCCTTTCACCTTGTGTGTTGGTAGTTGTTTTAGTTATAGTTGGCACTTGTGATGAGCCAACTCTTTCAACTTGATTAGGCTTTTCCCTTAATGCAAAGATATAAGTATCAAAACATTAATTAAAAAATAGCAAATTAAAATATTAAAATTAAATAAATGGCAAAATTACTCACAATTATGTCTTTCAAATGCCAGCCCTTCTTATTATGCCTAGTTTGTTTGCATAAACTATAAGTCATCTGCATACATTTATGAATAATTTTCCTTGGTTTCTTGGCTCATCAATATCATTTTTTCTTTGTTTCTTAGGTCTACCAGGCATTATCTTTAATTTTAATGGCTCTAATGGGGGGTCTATTTGTCTATGGCCATATTTGTCTGCCTTTGCATGGGTACATAACAAAGTTATAATTGTTTTTATATATCCTTGCTCTACCATATGCTAACACAGTCTTCTACACATTTCTTATTGTGGTGTATGGCATATGTAACATGGGGACAAAGAATGCCTATGAGATCTTATGATTTGCAAGTATATGATTTGCCCTCTAAGTTAATTAAATGTCTATCTTTCCCCTCAGTTATCTCATACCTATGTATATTATTGAATTCCCCTTAGCATTCAAATACTCTATCCATGTGTTTCTAATCTTCTAAACATCACTTAGACTAATATTATAGCTCAACTTCCTAACTTCTCTAAACTTCTTCTTTATCTTATTTATCATTCTAATCCTAATATTTTCCAACATCTTCATAATGTGCTAACACCTTACTTCTAAAATGGTTCCATTAAAATCTTCACATAAGTTATTGTCATCTACATTAAACTTACATTTTGTCCTTTAGTAAGCCCTACACTATGCAATTGGAGGGTATTTTAAAATTTCCTCCATTAAGTTTATGGCTAAAGCTTCTAATTTCTCTAATTAGTATATGAAATACTCCCTATAACTACTTTTTTTCACATCTCCTAAATTGATTTTGTAACTTCAAGCCCCTCCACCTCTTTTACCATCTTGACAAAATGTGTATAGCATACGATCGATGCTCAAACAAGGATAACTCTTCCTTAACTACTTTAATTAATCCTTATATAATGTGAAGGACACTTTAATCAATGAATAATGTACATTAGTAACATATAAATTAAATTAGATATCAATTAAATTAAACTAAAAATATTCTGAGTTAGTTAAGTCATTAACCTTTTGCATGTCATTAATAAGTGTTAGTCTATTACCAGCCTCTAACTCAAGGTCTCCCTTCAGCATTTGAAAGAACCATTGCCAATTTGCTTTATTCTCCACACACACAATAGCCCAGACAATAGGGAATATTTAATTATTTCCATCTCTACTTATTACTGTAAGTAACTCACCTTTGCAACATGTCTTAAAAAAGCACCCATCTATACTAATTAAAGGCTTATAGTCGGCCTTCGACCCTTTTTTGAGTGCATGAAAGAAAATGTATAGCTTATCAAACCTTTTGCATTTTTTATAGGAAGCACTATAGCAGTTGTACCAGGGTCAATTACCTTTAATCTTCCATATATCCCATAAACTGCCATACTCTTTAACATAGTTGCCCATTATTTCTATTATGACATCTCATTTTGCTCTTTTGCATATTGTAAAGGAGACTTTATACTTCAATTGCTCAGTAATAAGAGCTTGAAAATCCTTTACCTTCACTTTAAGATCTTCTATAATTTTGTCTCTATAATAATTTGCAAGAAATTTCTAGCTCAGTTTTGTATTCTTGAACACCTTATGACATTTGTGTCAAGGGTTATAAGTCTTAATTATAAAATCACCTGTTTGACTTTGAGTACTACCTCATATCATCTAAGGACACCCTTTCTTGCTAGCATTTTCATTTTTCGAAAATTTAATTGTACACCCTTTCACCATTGAATACTTTGTTATGGCATCCCTAAATTGAATAAAAAATTTAAACACCATACCAACCACAAATGAAGGCATCACGTATGTAGGATCCTAAATCATTCTTCTTGATTTCTCCTTGCTTGCAGTGTCACCTTGTTCATCTCCTAAATCATTATATATGTTGTAGTTATCATTAGAATTATCATATTTAGAATTTTCCCTAAGTTCTTCTTCCATAAAATTACTTGTATTTTTAGTATGTACCTCATCATCCCCAACTACATCTGCCTTATCCCTTTTAAGATCAATACCATTCACATATTCCATATTCTCTTAATCTTATGGCAACATATGTTTCGTACTCTTGTAATGACTTCTCATGTTTATTGTAGCCTTATCTAACTTATCACTACACCCATAAAAAAGAACACCATCATCTGCACCCATATTAGCTATTGGTGATTCTGTGTGTTCCATATTTTCTTCATAGTTTTCTTCACTTATATTTTAGTTATAGTTCATCCCATTACCTAATGTTGCCTTTGTCCTATCATTACCCAATTCTACCTTATTACTAGACATCACAGTAAACTCCATTAGAGAACCATCTATAACATTAGGATCATCCACATTATGCATGCAGTAACACTTAATCTCATTTTTTGGTATCCAAATAATTAAGTACTTTAAAAATACTATAGTGATTTTTTATAGTAATCTTAAACCATTAGCTAGACTATGTCTGGGAGATAACTAACATACACTTGGCATTTGAGTAAAACACAAACTTTTCACATACTTCTCTAACCTAAAATAATGTACCCTATCTCTATTTGAAATGAACAACATAACTTCTTCACCTTAACTCAAGCTCTTTTTTAAAAGTTCTCGATGATGAAACTTAAAAAAAAAAAACTCCAGTATCAGACATCTTACATCAACATTAACACCAACGTCAATATAACATAATAAATAATTAAATAAAATATATCAAACAATTAAATAAATAGAAATACTTAAAAGATATGTTTAGATCAATAATATCATATCAAAAATAAAAGTGAGAGAAAAAGGGAAAACGAGGGAAAAGAAATTTCAGTCATTAAAAAACCAAGTTTTTGTCTCTCTACCAGTTCACTTCTATTTAAGCTTGTTGGTGAATCTGAAATAAGAAAATTAGCTGAGCAACTAATGAGAAACAATTGCATTGAGATAAGGTGAGAGAGTGGAAAGATATGTCATCTCAGTGATTGAAAGCATTTGAGATTTTTTGTTATGAAATCCCTATTTTTTTCCCTAATTCCTATAGTAACATTGTAAAACCCATAATTACCTACCCTTTTCATAAGCCACCCATTTCATGACACTTGTCACTTATTACCTACCATCTTCCTTCTAAAATATTAGTAGTAAAATTATTTAAAACTATAACAAATATTTCATATTTTAATAGTTTGTTAATTCATTCACGCTCTTTGTCTTTATTATCCATAGGACGCACTCCATCAGAATAGAAAATAGGCTTAAATAAGCAATTTATTATAAGTTTTTTGCCTAATTGCCCTAAAAGGTAAAAATGGCCTATTTAAGTATGCCCATAAAGTTTAAGGCATATTTGAACCTTATTCTATTTCCTAGTATCTCATCCAAAGACATGGTCTTTAAGTCTTTGGCATCCTCAAAAGATGTGAAATTCTTTAAAAAATAGCTTAGCAATTTCTTTATAAGCTCTTCATTAGTGAATGCTTTCCAATAGGTTTGATGTTTTGTAGGTTTGGAATGAAGAATAACACCTTCAAAGAAAGGAAGAAGAAATGCACAGTCATGGTTCTTAAGCGCACGTAATGAGGAAATAGTGTGAAACCAAAATGTATGACCATGAGACACGATCATACATCTTAGCATCTTAATAAAGTGAAAAGGTAATTACAAAGACACATGGTCGTGCATCTTAAGCACACAACCATGTGCCTAATTATGTGCCAAATCACAATTTTGATTTTCACTCTAATCCTTTCCTTTTTTAATCCCTTAGGCTTCTTGCTTTAGAGGCACCTCGTAAACACTATTTAATGAGACAAATCCCCATGAATTAGACCATGAAAAGTCACCCAATAACTTGAAAAGGGTAACTAAAGGTCAATGAGCTATTTAAGGCGAAAGGCAAGGAAACTTTGAAGAAGAAGATGCAACCAATCAAAAGAGATTCAATAAGGAGTCTATGGCTTCTATTCTTATTGATTTGATTATTTTCTTTTTTTTTCTCTTTTCTTTATTATAAACTAAATCCCTTAAGGCTAGGGTTGTAAATAGACCTTGCGTGACATCCATTGGATTTCCTAATCTATCTTTTTAATTTTCATTCATTTATGTGTTAGCAATTATTGTGTTCTTTGTGATATTGATTGACTAGCCATTGATTAATACCTAGTTCTATAAATCGACTACGAAAAGATTTTTTGGTGGAACGGATCTATAATAATTTCCTTGCTCTATTATATGCTCAGAGGCCTTAGTAGAGGATTGCTATCATTAAAGTCTTGCATGATAAGATAATTGCATGATGTATAGCTTTTATGTTAAGAAAGTGTTAATTTAACAGTATTTTGTTTTTGAATTAATACTTAAGAGAGATTAATTGACCACCTTAGTGACTTGATAGTAACACTGGAAGAATGAATCCATAGGAAATTGCCAAGGGAAGTGGAACCCCTAGCCATCTTTCTCCATTGATTGTCTCCCAAACAACTTTTATTGCCATTATTAAAGTTAGTCTTAATTTATTATTTTCGACTGTAAGTATTCATTTATTTAGGTTCTCTAGACAATATAAGAAGCAAAATACTCAATACTCGTGGGAATGATATTTGTACTCCTAGTACACTATATTACTTGAGACTTGTGCATTTATACCTAAAAGTGAAAGAAATAAAGCTCAAATAAGTATAATAAATTTCTTGTAGTTTTCAAATAACATTTAAATAAGCATAATGGCTTTCTTTTAGTTTTTAACCTTTCAAAAGATTCATATAATGGTTTACATATTAGAGAGTAACTTTAAAATTGGTCAGTAGATACATGAAATAAGTTCGGCAGCTTTTGGAAAACTAACCATTACACAGTGAACGGGTTGTTCATAATGCTATTTAGGTCGTCCACTTAATCGTTGCTAGAAATGGCAATAGGGTGGGGCAGAGGCGATAGGTTATCCTTTATTTCCCATCCCTACATCTGCAAGGATTCCCCACGCTACATGGATTCCTTTTGAGGCAAAATTTATTTATTTATTTATATTACTTTCAATTTTTAAAAAAAATATAATTTATTATATTATTAAATAAAATATTTTATGCTATAAATTAATAAATATATAAAAATATACAACTATACACATAAAATATTTATATATACATCTAATAAATATAAAAATTTATAAAAGCGTACTTAATATTTTTGAGCCCCCACAGGATCCACTTCGGGGCTCCCTGTGGGGACTTGCAAGATAGGGGTGCAATCCCCATCCCCACTACATGGGGGAGGAGGAAGGGTGGGGATTCCCTACCCTATCGAGGTGGACCCCCATCAGGAGTAAGGAATCCACTCTTAATTATCATCCTTGATTATTGTTATCCTGTTTTAGTTGTTCCATAGATTATTCATTAATTGCTAAGTCGTTCAACTTTGTTATTTGGATTCGATCATATTTTTCATATTTTATGGAGTTATTCATCTAGGTTATTCTAAGGTAAGCTAGATCGTTTAACTTTTTTGCTTAAAATTCTATATTTCTTTTCATGTTGAATGGGACTATCCATATAGGTTGTTTCAAGGTAAGCTAGACCATTCCACTTGGTCTATTTTTCTTAGTTGAATTTCTTTCTTCTTGCATAGCTATTCCATTTCTTAAGTAGGTATTTTATATATACACAAGCCATCATAAAGTGCATAGGTCCATTCATTAGGCCATTTCGCTTAATGCATAGGCCATTCCACCAATGCTTTAAGAAATTCATTATATCTCATTTTCTTAGATGTTTTACCCCTATCTCTAAAAGTATTTTAAGTAGTAAAACATTCTTATATTAGATATGCCCTCCTATTTAGGTGTTTTGCATCCATCTCTAAATGCATCTAAGGGGAACAACTTTCTCCAAAGTCTTTTAGGCTTTTTAAAGCTAAGTTTTCAAATATTTGCCTCCTTTTTGGACATGTATTCCAAAATATTATCCTTGAAGCATGCCTTGCCTTCTCTTTTAGGAGTAAATAATACTTATATGCAATAGATAGAAGCTACAAGCATAAACACCTAAGAATAAAGTTAGAACTTCTAAAGATTTTATTATTGTTCATATATATATAATTAAAGTGAATGACTTAATAATCTTAAGGTCACATAGTCAACACTTAAGGTCAAATACTTCTGATAGAGGATGGTCCGTAATTATCTTCCTTATGCCTAGAATTTAGCACATAGATATTTAGAGGTTGAGAGTATCCATAATCAATGTAGTTTAGCATCTAAAAATCAATTACATGTACTAAATTTAGATAGCTTTTACACTTAGTATTTGTATTAACCAAGTGTAGGTAGTTGATATGAGCAATAAAATGGATAAGATAACATTTGAGAAATTTGTGATGTCGTTATAGGCTTGTAGCTTTGTGAGAACATTATTGAAGATCTAGTATCACTTATTATCAAGCTATTACTTCTCTAACTAATTTCTAAACTAGCTAAAAGCCAAAAAATTCTTATATGTCTCATGTGGTAGCATGATCAGCTCCTCTAATAGGCAAATTAAATTGAACATAAATGTTGTATCTACAGTTGTGGGTCTAATAAGAGTGGGAGTAGTTAGCAAGATCATAATAGAAAAAAGTGTTGTTTTCATTGAAAAATAAACTTATCATTTAGATTAAGGGAATTTAAAATCTACAGATTTGATAAAATCAATAGATTTAAAATCCATGGATAATAAAATCAATGGATTTTAAAAATTTCATTGTTTACTTTAAACATAAAATCCATGGATAGTTAGGGGTAATCTTGAAATAAAAAAATAATATAACAATCCATCATTTATTAAAATAGTGGATTTTGAACTTTCTCAACTAGCATGTGGGAAAGTGAAAACCCTCAAAATGAAGGATTTTGGAGAATGATGCATTTTATAAAATCTATGGATTATAACATGTTTTGGTTTGCTAAATAATGGCTTTAATTCAAATCTATTTATTTTATGAAATCCCTCATTTGAAATCTCTCAATCCAAATGTTAACTTAAAGTAAATGTTGAATTTGTTGAAGCATTAGTGGTTCATGAGGGTTTAGAGTGGATTGTTTGCAATATTTGGCAAGATGTCATTATAGAAAGGGATACTCTTTCTGTGATCACCAATATAAGGTAAAAATTTAGTGGCATCCATGAAATCCATTTGGTTTTAGATGATATCCATAGTTTATATGTTTTATTCTAAGTTATTTCTTTCTTTTTTGCTAAGCGTCTTAGAAAGCAATTTGTTCATCATCTAGAAAACTTTTTTATTGATGAAACTAGTGAGCATCTTATTCATTAAATAGTTTGCTTTGTCTAACTCTTTTAATTATTTTAGTTAATCTATCTCCATACTAAAAAAAATATTTGATTTTAAATTGAATTTTTCATATAAATTAGACTTTATTTTTATTCTAAATCATTAATGAATAAAATGTGTTCTTGTCATGATTGTTAGCTTACATTAGTTCTTCTTTTTAATTGTCTTAACTTATTTCATGTGTGTTCTTAATAAATTCTAAAATCATACTTTAACACATTAAAAAAAGAAAAATAAAAATGACAAAAATGTAGACTAAATTCTATTTTATTTTTTCTTTTTTATAAAGAGAAAAAGTATTCAAATGCTAAATTCTAAATAGAAAAATAAAAATAAAATGAGATAAATAGAAAAGTAGTTGTATCTTAAATTATATTATAAACTCTAGTCTTGATTGAATTTTATAAAGCAATGTTATGATTGAATCTTAACTAATTAATAAATGTTGGTCCTGATTTGCAATCCTAAGGGGAGGTGAATATTCCATGGTAACTTTCGTAGTGAAATTAAATTTTAAGGCCAAAAATAAAAAAAGGGATACAAAGACAATAAGATTGACACTTTATAGAGATTCAATGATAAAACACCTATCTTATCTCCTTAAGTATCTGCTTATACCTTTTCTCTCCAAGTTATTTACTAAGTGCAACTCAAACTATTAACAAGTCTAATTCTTTCAAACCTAACGAACAAGGTTCTAAGTTCTTGTCAAATCATTTTCAAGTGGTTTGTCAGATACCACTCCAACTTTAAAATAAGATATGTTTTTAGTACTACCTCAAGTCTTAACACAACTTGTTCAAGGTACAACTTTCACAATTAAGTTTTACAATTAAAAATTCAATCTAAATAATGTGATTCTCACAAAAAATATATTAGTTCCCAAAGAGAACCACTCATAACTATCATACTCTAACCTTTTTACAAGATGTAATTCTAATATATAAAATAAGGATGGGAATACTTTGAGCCTTGAATTTTTGTTTGAACTTTTCTAGCACTTATTATATTGCAGGTAACCTTCTAAATGACATCTTAGGTGTCCTTATATAGAGCAGACCTCAAAAAATAGCTAATAGATAAATAAATAACTTTTTCATCTTGTTAGAAAAACCCAGCATTTTACCCTACGGATAAATTATTCACTTTATTGCATGGAATGTTCACTTCATTCACATAGATGTTCCAAAGTGCTTTTAAGAATGTTCACTTTTGATAATTTCAAGTTCTAGTTAAACAAAATCATTCCATAATTGAATATGGTTGTTCATTTAGATTACATAGGTTGTTTATAAGGGTGTTTGAACCTTAACAAACTAGGTCATATTAGATAGGGTTGCTCATTATGGTTTTTCCATTTGCCTTTAAGCCATTCTGGCATTTTGTGTAAATTTCTTAAAATTTACTCTTAGTGAAAGGGATCATTGGATTATTGCATAGGCTTGTTCTTAAGAGTCACTCAAGGCAGTCTTTAATTGTTCCAACAAGTCCTTAGGATGCATGGATAGTTCAATTGAGCTTCAAATCATTCAACCTTTCTATCTAAAATTTCTAACTTTTTATTCTTAGTAAACAGTTTAGTTCAAAAATTAAATGGGTAATTTGCTTTAGCTAACCTCTTCATCACACAAGCCATTTATCATTAAAAACTCGATTATTCATGACTTTTTTTTTTCAATTCAAAGCCAATCATCTTCTAAGGATTATTTCCTGTGAGCATTTTTAAAATAATACCTAACAAATAAATATTTAAAAAACGATAAAACTTCTCAATGTTTATTCATATTCGAAATCAATGGTATTGAAATCTTGAGGTCAACTTTCTCTTCCTTTTTAAATAATGATAAAATATTGATGTTAAAGATATAATTAAAATGTATTGATGTTAAAGATATAATTAAAATGTATAACATCGAAAAAAAATTTTCCTTTCTTGAAAATTATTTTAAAAAAGTTCAAACAATTATATTCACTTTCCTTTTTTAAAAAACTAAATCTCTTCCTTAAAAAGATAATTTATTCTCCCCTTTAGAGCTTAAAATATGTAGAATTTAAAAACCTTAAAGATAAAAAGAATGATAATTCTAATTCATAAGCAAACGATATCAATTTTTAAAAATTCTAATTTGAAATAAATTTCAAAAATAATATACAACTCTTCCTAAATTTATGCATAATTAATCCAATTAAGAGCATAAGGATAGTTATACTTTACAATGATTAACACATTATGCAAGTATCTCTTTTTCTCATTCTTCATTCACCAATTGTTGATAGCTTCACCTATTTGAGTAAATGAAGTGACTTTATATATCTATACTTTTTTTAGTCTTTGGGGGTAGTGCATATCATAGTTAAATTATCTATTTTAGCATAGTACATGTCTATCTTATGACCATATAGACTATACTAATAGCAATATCTATTAAATCTTCTAAATCTTGATCTATTGTGTGACCTATATGTGTAAGTGTAAGTATATTATTGCCTTGATTTTTGAGATCTATATATAAAAACATTATTAGCTTTGTATTTTGGCAACCTTATGGATGATTGTGCATTTGTATTAGCTTTAGGCTTATGTGATTTTAAATATGTGTTGATCTTTTATGAAGCATAATGTATTTTAGCACCATGAGGACTAGGTATTCTATTATGTTTGCCCTTCATATGACTTATAAATGAAAAGGAAATAGAAGTAGGTGAATGCATGAGTGAAACCAATTGAATATTATACTAAATAATCATTTGAGGCTTTCATATTTGCAAACAATTTCTCCTTTCCTTTTAAAAACCTAAAAAGCTTTTCATTTAAATTAAAGGTTTTCTTATTTAAATCCTTAATGTACTTCAAAATTATTCAAAGAATTTTCAATTCAGTGTTTTCTTTTTAAAGTATGAAACAAGTATTTTTCTAATTCAAAATTGTTTTCTTTAAGATTGGAAGAAGAGGTTTAAAAAAAATCATATTTTTCAAAAAATCTCATTCAATCTTATGTAATAATGTCATATAATTGATCCATATGAGAGTATAAAAAAGATTTACTTTATTATCACTTTCTTTCTTACCTTTAAATCTTTACTTTAGATTAATAGCCATGAAACATAAGTTCACTATATTTTCCATTAAGCTTTCTTCTTCTAATGATGAGCTCGAGTCATCCTAAGTTTTGGCTCTTAGTGTTTTCTTATGCTACTTCTTGGATGATGCCTTCTTTATCTTCCTCTCATAGGGGTAATATGATTTAAGGTGACCCGATTTGATACATCCATAGCATTCAAATTAATTTTCCTTCAAGAAATCACCATTCTTGAAGATTTTTAATAATTTGCCTTTCTTCCACCAATAAGGAACTTTTGAAATTGTTCATAATAAGGTTCACATAATCTTTTCTACTTAAGGAATTTTTCACTTTCACTTAATAAGAAGGGGAAGGAAAAAGAGGATTCTTTTCTTATTTTGCCTTTAAAGCAATGTTCTTCCTCTTTAGACCTTTATCACTTTTAGGCTTCTTTAATATAATCTCAAACAAGAAGTTTTCTTATTAGTTCATCAAGTGAGAGAGCTTTAAGCCTGTTTGCCTCCTTAATAGTTGTCTTTTTTGCTTTCCATTTCTCTTTAAGATGAGTTCTAAATATCTTGATCACCATATCTTCATTTGAATACATCTTTTCCAAACCCTTAAAAGTTCTTACAATATTAATAAAGCAGTTCTACATTTTAATAATACTCATATTAGGTAAGTAAATAAATGTTTCATACTTATAAATGAGCATTTTCATCTTCTTTTTATCTTTACTTTGTTTATGCTTTCATATTATATGTAGAGAGGATATCAAATTTCTTTAGATGAGATACACATCTACAATTTTATATATTGAGACTTAAGGATAACACAAAAGAGAATATGTATAGCTTGTCTATTCTTGAGGTTAGCCTTTTTTTTCTTCAATTATCCACTCATTCTTCTTCGTTGGGACCATAATACACCAACTTCATCATAAGAACTTTTCTCCCTTCTTTAATAATGATCCATAAATTAATTATTTCCTTATCAAATAAATCTCTATATGGTTCTCCTAATGTAGATAATTAACACCATTAAAAAAGGGAGGTTTGAAGTATTGATTGAACTTTTTCTTAATATACCATGACCATTACTCTTTTCAACCACATATTGTAAAAAGCTTAACTCTAATTGGTTTAGAGCATTGAGAGGGTGAATAGGACGATGACAACTTTAGTAGCATAATTAAATGTTAAGCTCAAACACAAGATAAGGTAGAGAGGTAATAAAATTGACACCATGATTTATAAATGTTATGTCTTCTCCTCAAGTACACTTTAAAGCCTTTTCTCTCCATATTACTTACTATGTGCAAGTCAAATGATTACAAGCCTAACTCTACCTATTAGACCTAACCAATAAACTTATGGATGCTTATCAAACCATTCCCAAATGGTTTGTTAAACATCACTCTAACCTTATAATAAGATAGTTCTAGTCACTACCTTAAGTGTAATATAATTTATTCAAGGTATAAGTTACACATTCATAATTAAGTTTTAAAAAAATAATTTAAATAATGTAATCCTCACATAAGTTATACAAATAATACTCAAAGAGAGTTACTAATAACTGTTACACTCCAACTCTTTTATAAGATATAAACAAGTATATAGAATGAGAGGTGAAAGAACACTTTGAGCCTTAGATACTTCTTTGAACTTTTCTTAGCACTTATAGTGTTATAGGTAATCTTCTAAATGGCATCTTAGGTATTCTTATATAGAGCAGGCTCTAAAAACTAAGTAAAAAAATCACTTTTTCAGCTTGTTAGAAAAATTAATCATTTTAGCCTATGAATGGACTGTTCACTTTGTTGAACGAACTATTACTTTCATGCACACAAATGTTCCAAAGTGTTTCAAACGATGTTCACCTTTGATAATTTCATGTTAGAGTTGAGCAAAACTGTTCCATAATTGAATGAGGATGTTCACTTGTTTTGTACACTCTATTCATAAGGGTGTTTATAACTTTAATAAATTGGGTCATCTTAAGCATGATTATTCATCATGGTTGTTCCATTTTCCCCTAATAGAAATGGCAATAAGCCTTTGCCTCTACCATACCTTCTTATTAAGGAAATAGGGACTTTCCTCTTATCTTCATCTTATATTTGTTTATTTTAAATTTTAAATCATTTAAAAATGATTTTAAGAATTTTTTTACTTATAAAATTAAATGTTTTACACCATAAGCTAGCATATATATAATATAATTATACACATAATATATATATTAAAGAAATATGAAACATATAAAACATTTTTTTTTCTATTTGGGTTTGTGGAGATCTAATTTGAGAATCCCTATAAGGACTAGTGGTGGAACTAAGGGGGCTGGAATGGATTGAAGCCCTCGACCACCGGTGAGAAGATGGGAATGAAGGTTGGATGGGAGTTTGATCTCTTGCCATGTATGGATGAGAAAGAACAAAGCGGGCTGAAGGAAGAAGAAGAGCCCTCCCTCCCCCACCTCCCCCTTCCTTTGAAACCATTTTTTTTTAATTCCTTCTTACTCAAAATGATGTTGAGCATGAGTTGTTATGTCTTATCCCATATGCTTTAATTTTTTTTACATCGTTTTAAGTAAGTGGGAAAATAAAAAAAACATAAAACATGATTGTTAAGCCCCATCTCCCTACAGCCAAAAACACTTTCCCCTTTCCTTTTCAAGCAGTAGCCCCTCACCCCTCCCAAATTTAAAATTTTCTCTTTTTCTCACTCAATTGTCTCTTCCTCGTCCAAAAAATATTTAAGTTACTCTTTAAATTTTAATTTTTATCAATTTTTTAACCCAAAATATTAAGTATTTGAAGAATTTGTACTCAATTTAGATTCAAGTAAATATGAGTTGTACATTCTTTTCTATTCTTTTTCACTTTTCTCATATTTTAATTCACTTAATTTTGCACTAAAACATGTCATTCACTTCTTTTTCTTTCATCTTTCTTAAATATTATGAATTAGTTGAATTTAGAAATAAGGACCCCAATTTTGAAATAGAAAATTTAAATTAAAAATATATTGTGAATTAGAAACTTTAATTTAGAAATTGAAATTTTAAATTAAAAATATATCATGAATTGAGAATTTAAAAAACTTTAATTGATTTATTACAAATTTATTATGAATTAAAAAAATAACGTGAATTAAAAATATTGTGAATTTATATTAAAATAAGAAATTTGTTTAAAATATTTTAAAATAATTGATTCATCATAAATTTTTTTTGAATTAGAAATAAGAAATTTAAACTAAAAATATATTGTGAATTACATTGAAAATTTATTGGTTTGTGAATTGTGATTGAAAATTCATTGATCTTGTGAATTGTGATTGAGTAACATAAATTTATTTTGATTGTTTATTTATGGTAGAATATAAAGAAGCTTTTTAAACGAATCCGTAATATTGAGTCTTCAAAGGAGTTTAATGCTTATGAAGAGAGTAGTAGTAGAAAACAATCTTAAGTGAAATTTAACTTAGATGATATTATTAGTGATCCAAAATTACATAAACCAATTGAGGAAGGCTCGACATGATCTAGGTGTGTAAAAGCCTTATAAAATTGCCATTCACCATACATAAGCCTGCCCATGCCAGGTTGCAAAGGACACCAATTCTTAAAAGTGGTTGATAAATAGTTTGATGTCGCTATTCAAGATCAAATCCGAAGAGAGCACTTGACTAGGGGGCCTTGTCAACCAATGAACCAAAATTATCTGAAAACTCAATTTTGTAGGCAAGCTAGAAGTTTTCAAGATGGTTGGTTTAAAAAGTTTATATAGTTAGAGTATAATGTATCAAAAGATGTATCATTTTATTTTTGGTGTTATCTTTTCAAAATTCCAAATAAATGAGGTCGATTTGTAGAGGATACCTTTATCCAATTGAATAACTAGAAAAAGGCATTATAAAATTCAAAGAACATGTTGAATATAGTTTGAGCTATTTCAAGATCAAAGGTATAATGCAGCAAATATGTTTGAAGTACATGGGTGCGAAATGAAGGTTGCTTATTGCAACCATTTAATGGTAATGTTAAATATGACATGCTTCCTTTTAAGGTAAGGTTTGTTTTTTCATGGACATGATGAATCAACTAGTTCTTTAAATAAAGACAATTTTTGTAAGTTACTTGAGTGGCATAGTCAACGAAATGAAGTAAGTTTCAAAATAGTCAATGAAAATACTCCTAAAAATAATCAAATGAAGTTTCCAAAATAGTTAATGAAAATTCTCCTAAAAATAATCAAATGACTTATCCAAAAATTCACAAGGAACTAGCATATGATTGTGTTATGGAGATCACACTTGTCATAATTAATGATATTGGGGATAATGTTTTTCCTCTTATGGTTGATGAGTCCCAGGATTTCAGTGAAGAAGTAAATAAAGTTGTTTTAAGATATATAAATAAACATGGACATGTTATTGAATGGTTTCTTACTATGGTGCATGTGCACGACACTACCTTTATTTCTTTAAAGAATGTTATTGATGCATTACTTGCAAAGCATAAATGATCATTATCCAGATTGATAGGTCTAGGATATGATAGGACTTTAAATATATGAGGCAAGTTCAATGGATTAAAGGCCTTCATATTGAAGGAAAATCCTTAATGTAAAGTATGTCAATTGTTTTTCTTATCAACTCCAGTTAATTATTATTATTGTTGCTAAGGGCAATTCGATTGTGAGTGAATTCTTTGGCTATGTTACTATGATTATGAATATGACTCGAGTATCATGTGAAAGGAAAGATCAACTTGAGCAAATTGAACATGATAATATGGTTACTTGGTTAGAAAGTGGAGAGATTACTAGTGGAAAAGGCAAAAATCAAGAAATTAGTTCAATAAGACAATCCACTCATTGGGGATCATACTACATAACATTAATTTGTTTATCCCCTACATAGAATTCAATGATAAAAGTGCTAGAAAATATACATGATGATGGTATTTCTTATGATAATAGAGATGTTGTCATAGGTGTAATTAATAGGATGGAGAATTATCAATTTGTTTTTGTGTTGCACTTGATGAGGTGTTTACCAAAAATCACAAATAAGTTGTCACTTGCCTTACAACAAAAAGATCAAAATATTATACAAGTCATGAATTTGATTGATTCAGTGAAATTTCAACCACATGTTTTTGAGGAGGAGGGATGGGAGATACTTTTGGATTAAGTCAACACATTTGGTGAGAAGAACATGATCCCAATACTTAATAAGGAAGATAATATGATAACCCATGATCATAACAGGCGTAAAGGGCAAAACCATTACTAGATTTCATCATTATCATATGAAAATTTTTTGTTAGGTATTATTTTTATAAATCTTGCTTCATTATATTTGTCAAGAGATTTTTCTTGCTTATTAATTCTATCATTATTGCAATGTCAATTATTGATGTAATTATATAAGAGATAAATAATTATTTCTCAAAAGTAAGCACAGAGTTACTTATTTGCATACTGTGAATCCAAGACATTCTTTCCCTCAATTTGACCTTCATAAGTTACTCCATCTTGTTGAATTATATCTAGAGGACTTCTCAATGACTGATTATTTAATACTTGAGTAGTAACTTCAAACTTACATTCGTACTATGCAACACGATCCTTCATTTTCTGTAATTAGAGATTTGAAAAGTCTTGCAGAAAAGATTATTCAAATTGATAAAAAATAATTTTTCCATTAGTTTATCACTTGATTGAGTTGGCATTGATTTACCAGTTGTGATTGCTTTTATTGAAGGGGTATTTTCTCTAATAAAAACTATCAAGAATAACTTGCATAATAGAATGGAAGACGCATGGATAAATGAAAGCCTAGTTGCAAACATTAAGAAAGATATTTTTGCAATAATTGAAAATGAGTGAATCTTGCAACATATTCAACAAATGCAAAATTGCGTAATGCAGTTGGCTCCTTTTAGTCACCAACAGTTCAAGTGTTAACCAATAGTCACTTTTTTTTTTATAGCATGTGCATTTATATATTTTATTAATTGTTATGGTTGTTGTTTTAGTACTTTAATTTGTTGGCACTAGTGCACCAAGAAGGGGGAGTTGAATTAGTGGCAAATTTGAACTTTAGAGGAAGCACACACAATTAAAAGATTAAAGAAAGGAGTAGAAGAAGAATGAACATAAGAGTTTTATAGTGATTCAGGGTACTAACTAACCCTACATCCACTCCCCAATATAACAATTGGGTATTTCACTAAATCACTGGTGTTTTACAAGCTCATACTCAACTTAATGTTTAGGCTCACACCAAACCTTACAAGTGTTTTTCTAAGATTAACACTCTAACCTGTACAAGAGTTCTATAAGGCTCACTTTCAAAACTAACAAGTGTTTTTCCAAGGGCACACTCAACCTAGTGTTTTAGGCTCACACCAAACTTTACAAGCATTTTCCCAAGGTTAGCACTCAAACCGATACAAGAGTTTTCTAAGACTCACTCTTAAACCTAAATAAGATTTTATATATAAGGCTTCTCAAACCCAAACAAGAGTTTTTTTTTTTATGCAAGGGCTCACTCTCAAACCCAAACGCAAGGTGTTTAAAACTTACACCAAACTATATATAAAGAAATAAAGAGTTAAAGTTAAGAATTAACTTTGAAAGAGTTTTGGGACGATTAATGGTTATCTTCTTGCATTCAAGTCCATTTAGTGGTGTATTTATAGGTAACAACTACTAAAGAGACATTACAAAGAAATTATGTCTAAATCTCTAAGTTGTGCTAGACATATCTAGCATTAAATGCTTGTCAGATGAAATTCATGATCGAGACTGAAATTTGCGGTCACTATTTTTGGACTATATCTAACGGCTAGTTTATGTGGCACAAAACTATTGGTCTTTTGGAAAACTAGTCATTGGATCTTTCTAAGAGATCTCAAAATTTACGGTCGCTATTTTCTTTCTTTGGACATGATGGTCACCATAAAATCATCTGTCTAACATGGAGATATTGTTTCACCAATTTAAGGTTGCTATCGAAATTCACAGTCGCGACTTTTGAATCTCAACAACACTTTTCAAAATTTGTGGTCACTAATTTCGAAAACAGATTTTCATACTTTGAGTTTTTTGCTTCTGATTACTCCTATTCAACTTTCAATGAGATTCTATCTTAATATATGCAAGAACAACACATAAAATTGACATTATAACCTTTCAATCTATATGGTCAAGATCAAAATATAGTTTTGACTTAGGTTTGAACAATCTAGTCTAACAATCTCCCCTTTTTGATTTTGACAATCTAGATTGAATATGTAAAGGATAAAGAATCAATTATGCATGCTCCTATGAGAATTATAATGAAATGATTCAAATCATAAGTATGAAATTGCTCCCCCTCAATCCATACTCGCCTTTAGTTATTCTAATAAGATAATTGTCTTAGTTTATTACAAATATAGTTCAATTTTCTCTCCCATTTTTGTATGTTCCCTCCTTATATATTCAGTCAATTATGTCTCCCCCTTTGTTAAGATAAAAAAGGGAGGAAATAGGAGAGAATGAGAGAGAGAATAGGGAATACGATAGGGAATGTCCACAAACTTGTCAATTGTACAAATTCAAATTAAAATAGCAAACATAAATAATTTTGCATAATATGTCACATAATAAGATAAATGGAGAAACATAAATTGCATGAAAATTGTATATATAAAAAAATAAATCCAAAATAATTCAAGTATTTAAAGATGTTTAAACATATAAACTAAGGCTATAAATTTAAGAATTTTCATATATGATCATAGTATAAAGTAGATGATTTTTTAGGATTGATTTATACATTTGAAATATAGAAAACCTCAACTTCCAAAATGAATTGTTTCAACTTGTCACGCAATCAATCAAATCAAACATATCAAAATATAGATATATTAAGTAATAAATTGCTTAAAACTCCCCGTAAACATATGCATAAATATATCAAGTTAAAAACATAATGGACAACAGATACATTACAAGTTTAGTATCAATGGGTTGATACCAAATAACCATTTGAAACTTTATGCCTTCTTTATTAGCAATCTCCATTTACCTTTAGATTTTCTATGATAAGAATATGGTGAAGGAGTCCCCATCCTACAATATAAAATACTCTACTTTGGTACCCAAACATACTTGGGTCCTTGAGGGTTAATCTTGGAAGGGTCCTCCAATTTGAGGTGTGCCTTCCTAATATGGCAAAATACATTGATGTACTTATATCTCATGCAACAATGACATTGTAGCTTAGACTTGTGAGTCTTTCTCCTATACACAACCTTAGTATGAATAAAAGGCCTTCTCATACTTAGGTGATGAGAATGTATGCAAGTGCATGAGTGATTAGGAATAGAAGAGAATTTTTTATGTTTGTGTGGTTGAGCATGCTTCTTGTTATAAATGTAAGCATAATTTACTCTTTAAGCCTTAAAGGGCCTTTCCTTTGTCGTTAGGCACAAGTAGCTTAGTGCTAGGAGCACCTCTCTTCCCCATAACCTCAATACTGGAAGTTTGAGGTGTTGATGCTCTAATGAATGTAGTAAGTGAAGAAGTGGATGAAGAGGCTCCATTGAAGCTAGACCATGTCTAACTAAAGGAGGTCTTTGATATACAATAAGTTTATCCAAAGTTTCATTCCCTTGTGAAATTCAGAGGTGGAGTTTTTAAGTTCTATAACTTCAGACTTTAAAGAATTATTTTCCTTTCTCAAGGAGTTAAGAAAGGATGAAGACTTATAAAGACTCTCTAAAGACTTTTTAAGTTCTTCATTAGAAGGCCTCAACTCACTTACAAGGTCATTTAAGGATTTAAATTCATCCTCTAGTTTAGAACATTTTTTCTTGTAAGTTTTTATTTGTGATTTATATTTATCACATCTCAAAGTAAGAGCTTTAAAAACCTCATCATCTACATCATCAAATGCATCATCATCATCATAAGAGTGTGGAGAAGTACTCACCTCTTTGAAGGAGTCTTAGTAAGCCATGAAGTAAAAGTTTGCTACTTCATCTTCTTCTTCATCACTTGAATCATCATCCCAAGTAGCCTTGAAGCTTTTCTTCTTTTCCTTACAATGATAGAAAGATGACTTTCTTTGGATTCTTTTTTTTCTTCTCCTTTTCATCAACTCCTTAGTTCTTCTTGATATTTTGGCAAGCTCTTTTCTTCTTTATCACTTTCATTTAAGTCACTTAAGCTTGAATAATCTTCTTAAGATTTTAAGGCTAAAACATTCTTCTCCTCTTTGTCTCTCTGTCCTCTTAGCTTCTTCATCTATTCATCTTTCTTGAGAGCCATCTCAAGAGTGAGAAGTTTACTAATAGGGGCATCGGTTGGCACTTTCCCAATCTCTGAATTGGAATCTTGAATGTTGCATGCTTTTGTACCAAATTTATCTAATGAAAGAGATTTGAGAATTTTAGTATTTTCCTTATAGTTGGAAAGAATCCTTCTAAACTCTTTCGTGTTTGTGATAATAGAGAGGAGTCTATTTGTCATTTCGTTGATGCTTTCATGGTTTTTCATCATGAAGAGCTCCCACTCTATCACATATATCTCCAACCTACTTAATTTCACAAGAGTAATGCCCTCATGATAGTTTTCTAGTGCTTTCCATATGACATGTGTAGTTTAGTAATGTTGAACTCTTCTAATTTCTTCTTTTGACATGGAGCTTGAAGAATAACCATTGCCCTCTTGTTCTTCCCATTTGTCTTCCTCTATACTTTACTTCATTCTTCTCTTGCAATTGCCACCTCTACTCCTTCAACCATCTTGATTGGAGGCTTGCACTCTTCAAGTATATAATCTCAGATGTTGATAAGATCACTATCAAGATAGATCTCCATTTTATACTTCCAAAGACATATCATTGCGATCAAAGTAGGGATTAAGATGAGAGTGGACTCCTTTTTATGCCATTGATCTTTTCTCACATAATTAAAACTTGAATTGAGACTTAGCTCTGATACCAATTGTTGGCCTTAATGCACCAAGAAGGGGGGGTTGAATTGGTGACAAATTTGAACTTTGAAGTAAGCACACACAATTAAAAGATTAGAGAAAGGAGTATAAGAAGAATGAATACAAGAGTTTTATAGTGGTTCGAGTATTAACTAACCCCACATCCACTCCCTAATATATCAATTGGGGTTTTTCATTAAATCACTAGTGTTTTACAAGCTCAACTCAACTTAGTGTTTAGGCTCACACTAAACCTTACAAGTGTTTTCCCAAGGTTAACACTCAAACTTATACAAGAGTTTTCTAAGGCTCACTCTCAAAACTAACAAGTGTTTTCCCAAGACTCACACTCAAACTAGTGTTTTAGGCTCACACCAAACCTTACAAGTATTTTTTCAAGGTTAATAATCAAACCTATATAAGAGTTTTCTAAGGCTCACTCTTAAACCTAAACAAGAGTTTTATATACAAGGGCTCACTCTCAAACTCAAACAAGAGTTTTCTATACAAGGGCTCACTCTCAAACCCAAACCCAAGGTGTTTAAAGCTCACACCAAACTATGTATAAAGAAATAAGGAATTAAAGTTGAGAATTAATTTTGCAACGATTTTAGCACAATCAATGGTTATCCTATTATATTCAAGTCCATTTGGTGGTGTATTTATAGATAATAACCACTAAATAAACGTTACAAAAAAACTATGTCTAAATCTCTAAATTGTGCTAGACATATCTAGCATTAAATGTTTGTCAGACAAAATTTGTGGTCAGTATTTTTAGATTGTGTCTAACTACTAGTCCACGTGGCGTAAAACCATTGGTTTTTTCAAAAACTAGTCGTTAGGTGGTTCTAACGGATTGTAAAATTTGTGGTCGCTACTTAAATTCGTGGTTACTATTTTCTTTCTTTGGACGTGATGGATACCGCAATATCGTTTGTCTAACATGAAGATGTTTCGCAGTCGCTAATTTTGAAGGCAAATTTTCATACTTTGAGTTTTTTTTTCTTGTAGTCACTCCTATTCAACCTCAATGAGATTCTATCTTAATATTTGTAAGAACAACACTTAGAATTGATATTAAAACCTTTCAATCTATATTGTTAAGATCAAAAGAGAGTTTTAACTTAGGTTTGAACAATCTAGTCTAACATAATTGTTAAATACTTATTTAATTGCATTAGAAATTGTTTATATTCAATCATGAATGAGCTCATCCAAAATTAATTTTGTGCTTCATTACTGATAAAGAACATGAGATAAGAGGTGTATTCTCTACTCTTATCTCATAAAAAAAAGTGAGACTGAAATTTTTCATTTAGTCTAGGTGAATCTTTGATTAGAGCATTGCCATCCCTAACCTTTGGATCATTCCATCATTCTTACTCTTAGTGAACAAGCTATTCAAATGAGTGAACTTAGGTTGTTCCGCTAATGCTTCAACTTGTTTCATAGAGCTGTTCAAGACAATTCTCAATCATTCCAACAAACCTTTAAAATTTATAAGTCATTCAACTAAACTTCATATCATTTAACATATCGATTTAAAAGTTCTATTTTTATTTTTAATTAATGATTTTGTTTAAAATTGAATAGACTATTCACTTCAATTGGTTATTTCATTAAACAAGTCATTTGCAACTCCTTTGCATTTTTCTTTGATTTAAAAGTTAATCATTTTCTAAGGATCATTTTGTATAAGTATTTTCATATATTTTTCTTAATAATATGTAGTAAATAAACACTTATAAAAGTATGTTGAAACTTTTCAATATCATATTCAAAATAAATGGTATTGAAACTTTAGGATAAACAATCAAGTTTCACACTGTTTAAAAAAAATATCTAGAAAAATAAGTATATCTTTTTTTTCTTTCAATTTAAAACATGAGATTTTAATTAAAACAACTAAGTTCTATCTGTAAATTTCGGTTTTTTTTTAACACGACACTAAATGAGTCTTTAGAATATATTAAATTAACTTTTATTTTTTATGCAACTAGAAACAACAAATAAAATTCTGTTAAAGTACATATTGACGAAAATTATAAAAATTTCTATTACAGTTAAAAAAATTAAATTCAAATTAAGTGCTTTAGATAATTTTTCGTTGTAATTTTCATATTTCGTAATATTTTTTCTTACTCGACTCTTAATTAAAAAAAAAACCAAATATGTATTCAATTTTTGTATTTAATACTACTGGCGTCTCACGGTTTTCCACTCGTGATTTGACTCCACAAGTTAACTGGAATTTACTGGAACTTTCAGGTCCGTTCTCGTACTCTTACAAAATCCGGAGCCATTTTTTGATCTTTCTCCGGCATTGGCGGACCCCAGTCTCGTATTAAATTCTAGTTTATGCCACTAGTTCTGCACGCGGCCTTTCCGGTCGCCTTCTTTTCTTTTCCTCACCGAACCTGTCATCCTTCTCCGACTTTCCATCTCCCCAACCGGTTGCCAATTTCTTAATGAAAAAGATGTTGGGTCTGCGCCGCCGTGGAGTGGCTTGGCTCATCAGTTACTATAATTTTTTTAAAAAAATTTGCTTTTTTTAGGCCCTTTGTTTTCCGTTGCTTTTTCTTGATGCCTTTGGAATTTAGTCGTGTAATTTTTTTTTTCATACTATAAGTAAAAGTTATTGTTCATATTAGTTTTCTAAAATAATTATAAAATTTAAGTTTCATTTGTTTTGCAAAAAATATTTTATAGTGCATTCAGAAAAATTAATCAATGAAAAATATTTTTTTGATCAAAGAAAAATTAAGTAATTTTTCAGAAAATATAACTTTTCATTTTAAAAATATAATAAATCATTTTTTAAATTTTAATAAATTTATTCAAATGAAAAATAAATTATATAATATTTTTATAATATATTTCAAACACCAAATAATATATTACTCATAAAATATTTTCTTCAAATAAATTTTTTTTCGTGAAATAAACGAAAGTTTGTCTAGTTTCAAGAATAGTTGTTTCATTTTAGTTGGGTACATAGCTTTGTCCCACTGGCTATTCAAGAAGACTTTCACAATTTTAAGCATATGATTAAAAAAGCTACTCAAGACCCGTTATTATCTTTTATTTCGATTTTTGAAATACCATAGATTCTATCATGGAATTTTAAGATTATAAAAACATGTCCTGTAGAGTAGAACTTAGACCATGAAATTCACACTATAGAAAATGTTATTCATAAAATATTTTTCTTATAAAATATTTTTCTCAAATAAGTTTTTTTTGTGAAATAAACGAATCTTTAATGATAAATTATTTATTTTATATATTATTAGAAAATTGATGATATGGCCAAAGCATGTTTGAACTAGTTATTTAATTAGTTTATGAATTGACAAATTTATTGTTATAGCCAATGATCTCATATTACATTTTATCGTCTTAGAAATATTCCTATTACTAAAAAGAAAGCAACTAATGTATCAAGAATTATAAAATTACTGAACTTTTTTTTTTTTTTTGACTGCGGAATCTTTAATTTTTTTTTAAATATATAATTTTGAAAATGTATACTAATGAAGAAAATAAATTAATCCTCTTTAGATGCATATAATCTATTAAATATTTTATGTTTAGTGATAAAGGTTAATTAAAAATATAATAATTGAAAAAGGAAATTTAGGGTCATCAATAGCAAAA
Organism: Omphalea diandra; assembly: GCA_949677035.1. NCBI lineage: Eukaryota > Viridiplantae > Streptophyta > Magnoliopsida > Malpighiales > Euphorbiaceae > Omphalea > Omphalea diandra. The sequence goes on along the minus strand of CATIWR010245834.1, from coordinate 7,023 downwards.
TAAATATTGTAAATTAAATAACAAATTATAGTTCAACATTATTTTTTGTTGACTTTTATATATTTGATTCGTATGTATAGAATATTTTTGTTATATTTTTTAATTGTTATTAGTTGTCAATTCATTTAAATAATAAAATTTTAATTTATAAAAATATTTATTTATTTTTTGAATGGATTAGTTATTTATCTTTTAAAAATATATCTAAGCCATAATATTTTAAATGAAATATGTGGAATATAATGTGTTAAGTTAATACAAATAAGCTAAGAATGATCCCATCTAAATTGAGGATAGAAAATCTTTGAGATCGAATCAAATTTTATTTTTTTAAAAAATTCAATCACATAAAAAATTGATTCAGTTTAATATATTTATTTACTTTTAATTTGATCTAATTTAGATTAATTGGATTAATTTTTTATTATTGGTTTTAAATTAAAAAATTAAACTCTTTAAATTCAAATGAATTTTGATGTTCCTTTTATAATTTTTAAATTATTAATTTTATTTTTTAGATACTAAATTGAATAAAAAATATTAACCTAGCGCATATAGAAATCTATTGGAAGTTGCCAATTTCCAATTAAAGTAGAAGGGGCGGAGGGGGTGCTCCTTTTATTCAGGATGTGAAAAAACTCATATTTAAAATTCTGCATCTTGTATTTATAAATTTTAGAATCTCATCTGTCATTGTGAAATTATAATATATATTATCATATACAATTAATTTACTATTACAATATTTATTAAAAATATAACTTTTAATATTTAATATGTGTCATAATCAACTAATTAGGGGTGTGTGGGATGGATAAAGTTAGAGATTTGAAAGTTTTCATCTTGTCTCAAATTTGTTGATTCCTCTATTAATTTTGAAATAAAAACACAACATAATAAATAAATAAATAAAATTATATTTAAACTAAGGCTAAATAATTAATCTCCTTATAAACACAAACACTTCTCATATTCAAAATATAACTACTTAAAATGACAAAAGCAATATACATACATGCAGAAGATAAAACAGTATTCGATATGAAAGAAGTTGAGATGAAAACAATATGATTTCACTTTAAATATAAGTGTTATCCCAAAATCATTATACTTTTTGCTTTAAGATAGTATAATACAAAAATTTTTAAGTTATTTAATGTACTTTTCACAATTGATTTTTTTGGTGTAATTTTCACTTCAATTTGATATTCTTGTATATTGTATACACCCTAATAATAATAATAATAATAATAATAATAATAATAATAATAATAATAATAATAATAATAATAATAATAATAATAATAATAATAATAATAATAATAATAATAATAATATAGTAATACTAATACTAATACTAGTGCTATTTATATTTATATTTATATATTTTCTATAAATAATAGAATCATATAAAATATTCAATATTTATATTTTTTAATTATATATATTTGCATCATATATATATATATATATAGCTTATAATAAGTTTATATTTATCATCAGCTAATATACTTATTGATGTATCTATATAAAGCTAATTATTTTTTCTCCCTAATCGTCCTTTGATTTTTTGTAAAGCTAATTAAATATTTTTCTCAAATGAAGCTGATTCCCATAGCAAATGATACCATTTACTTGATCATTTATGCTGCTCAATTTGGCAAGTTATACTAATTTAAATAGAGTTTTATGTTTATAAAAATATGAACATGATAAATTATTAGGTTTGTTGCACTGAATTTTTAAATTGTTATGTACAATATTAAAGTTTCAATTCTCTCAACTTAATCTTCTTTTCAAAAATTTTAATTGTTTCATGATTGAATATAACTGACTTTTTGTTATTTAGTTATGTTCGATAAAGTTTCTTCTAGGTTTTCGTTCAAAAAAAAATTTTGGGAGAAAAAAAATTAATTCCTCAATAAAACTCATTGAAGTTATTTTTTTATTTATAGCGGATATTAATTGGTAAAAATTATTAATAATATTTTTTAAATTTTTCATAAAATTGTTTATTTAAAGAATTAATTTTTTTAAATATAATATTTTTAAATTAGAGGATTAATAAAATAAAATTTAATTCTTTTGAAATCATGTTTGATTGTCAAAATTTAACATGTAATCATTTTTGAAGAAAATATAAAACTTTTAGATAAATAATTTTAAGAATATAAAACTGTTGAGTTTAGTTGAATATAATATTTTTCTTCAATGTGTTTAGTTTGTACATGCAAAATTTTTTAAAAAAATTTCTTAGATTGTTGTCATACCCTTAATATAATTATAATTTTTATTTAATTAATCTATAAAAATATATTATGTAATCAAATTTAGCATAATGCTCAAACTATTATGAAATATAATTATTATTTAAAAATATTAAATAATTATCCTTTTAAAAAAAGCACTTCATAACTAACATACTAAGTATTCAAACACATAGTTTATAATAATAAAATTTTAAAAAATATAAAAATAGATATAATTACTCAATTAAGGTAATTTATATTTTAATTAGGATTTTGTTAAATAAAATATATAAAGTTTAGTTTAATAAATAAAAATATATTTGAGATTAGATTATACATATTTATATATTACACTAATTAAGAATATATTTATCTAAATATATTTTTGTATTTTTAGAGTCATGAAAAGTAAGTTTTTCACTCATTAAGATGAGAAAATTTTTTTTCATCAGTCATTAAGTCGAGAAATTTTTTATCATATAAATAGAAAAATAATAATAAAATTTACATATTTAGAAATTTTGCTTTTCTAAAAATATAACATATATGTGCAAATTAAGTACCAAATTTAACATTTTTGAGTTATGTTTTCTTGAAAATTTGGCAATCAAATATATCATAAATTATTTTAAAAAGTTCCTAAAAAAGCCTTATTTGTTAAGATAAAATGAGAAATATTGTTTTTCATGCATTTTATAGATAGAAAATGTAATTAATAATTTTTTAATGCAAAAAAATTTTAATAAAGAAAATATCTCAGATAATAAATTTTGAATTCAATTATTGAAATTAAATTTAAATATATTAAATAGATATGAGAAGTACATACTTATAATCACTTGAAAATAAAATCTAATTTCGATTAACATCTAAATTGGCTGGAGAATATTCATCATAATGTGCATGAATACTCTGTAATTATTAATCTAATAAAAAATGAATAATTTTCTCAATCAAAAATCTATTATATATATATATATATATATATATATATATATATAATCAAAACAAAAATGTGAAGTGATAAAAAGTTTTTAATTTAGTTTAAATATATATTGATGTGATAAAATTTAGTTAAATTTTATTCAATCTATTATAATGCTCTAATATGTAACTCTTTAACTTTAACTTTCTAAATGACAAATTATTTATATCAATTAAATTTCTCAAACACATGCCTTGTCGTTTTTTTAATCCTATTATCTCTATTAAAACTTATATAGTTACTAAAAACTTAAAAATAGATTCATATTATAATTACGTCTTTTCAATAATCTCAAACTATATATAACTCATAATAATAAATTATTATGTATAAAAATAATAAATAGATATTAAAAAAATGAAATATAATATTTAAAATAATAAATGATATCCTAAAATTTGTTGTATTGTATATATTATTGATATTGAACTTTTAATTTATATCATTTAATGAGTATAATAAATAATAATATTATTTCAAATTATAAAATTATATTTTAAAATCTTAAAAAATTAAAATTAATTTCAAATGGCATGAAGACGGAGTACCGACTCGTTTGAATATAAATCTCGCAAGCAATTGTTTGTCGAATTCCTCTTAGATATAACCCTTACATTATTTCTGTTATTAATTTATTCCACTTAAAAAAACTGAATTCGGAAGTGATGAATAAATCTTATGCCAAGTCAGCTGCTAGTCTGGTTGAACAAGTGAAGGAGTACACACACTTGATTATTACCTTAGTAAATTAACATTCATGTGGGGTGAATTTCGATTGAATTTCCATAGAATTTGACCATGCAAGACGGTGGGTTAAATTATTACAAAAAGGCAATTTAACTTCATTGTCAAGTACTACCGACTACACTACAAGCCAATAACTAGAAGCCACCTAATCGCACCTGTAAATGCTTGCATTCAAAATGACAAAACTACCCCTAATATGTAATAAAATGGGTGAATCTGTCAGACACAGCTACGTGGCAAACAATGTACGGTCAGATAAAAAAGCAAAGAAATAGAATATTCAAACCCCATACTGACTTTCCTTTTTTCTTCGTCTTTTTAATTTTCAATTTTAAACACAAATTTCTTTTTCTTCAATTGGATGCGTATTTTTTTATTTTTCAAAACCCAAGAAATAAAAAAAAAGGTAAAAACGTTTGCTATTCCCCATTATCTATTTTTTTTTTTTTGTTTTTTTGTTCCATGAAAGAAAGGAAGCAGAAAGCATAGGAATTGGAGATGGAAGAAGAAGCTGCTATCTTTCTTTCTTTTTCTCTCGCTCTCTCATCAAAGATTTTCTCTCTCTCTCTTTTGCCTTCTAAACACAAAATTTTCTCGAGAAGATTTTGAACTTTATGTTGGCTGAGAGGAGGGGTTTAAGCCATTCTTATGAGTCCATATAAATAGATCTGTAATAAATCTTGTCTTCAATTTATTGCCTGGAACTGATAAGTGAAGAAAGTAAGATTCTCTTGCAACCTGAAAAAACATTGTTTGCTTCTTTGTTTGGACTTCTGATCGCATACCTGTCTGCTTCTTTCTCTTTCCTCTGGTGATATATATAGTGACTCTCTTTTTTTTTTTTTTTTTGCATTAATATTGGTTGTTTAGATATGGTGAGTGTTTGATCACATGAAGTGAAGATCTTCTTCAAGGACGTAGATTTCCTTTTCTAGGTTTTGTTTGGTTCTCTTTATTTTTGAATTGATTATTGATGTGGGTTTGCCAACCAGATCTTTTTTCTACTTTCTGATGTTCGTCTTTTCATTTTTCATTTTTTTTTTATTGGGTTTTGGGGTTTACTAGTGTTGAATGATGGTTTCATTACATGTGTGTTTCCTGGTCCTAATTGCTTAATTTAAGTCTTCGGATCTTTTTTTCTTTTAATTTTTTGATTTTGGGTTCTCTTCTGCTATGAGTCTGTGATATATATATATATATATATATATATATATATATTCTGTTTGTCGATTTTTTTTTTCTGTTTGGCTGCTGAGAAAAATGATGGAAATGATGATGAGAAATGGAAAGATCGCATTTTTGTAGTTCAAATAGCTCATACTTTGAGTAAGTACAGTCCGTTATAGGTGTTTTGGTTTCTTGTTTAGGTTAAAAAGGAAATTAAGAATTTCAATCTCTCTTTTCTTTTCGTGTTTTCTGATTTTCTTTGTGTCCAGTTTTTCATTTTCTTTATCCTGATAAAAGTTTGTTATTCTCGAAAACTTAAGAATACAACTCTAATTGGTCCTTTGAATTATCGACGAGGAAAGTAAGCCATTTTTGGGCATTTGTTTTCCAACTTTTTGGTAGGCAAATCTAAATCAAGTTAGACTCCCTGTTGATTATCTGGGTCTTTTCTGATTGTTTGCCTGGGTGTTGATTTGCTTATTTGTGTCAATTTCATGCTCTTGATATTGCTTGGATTCTTTAACAAAGTTGTTCAATTGGGTACTGACTCACAGTGGTTTGGTCCTACTCTTTAAGTGGGTATGCACCTCTTTATGTTATAGCGCAAGGACCTGATATTTCCTTTCGTGTGTGTTTCTTGCTGTAGTGTTATTGTTTATTTTGTTTTAATGGTCTAGTGCGAAAGTTATTGGTCTGTTGTATCTGTAGTATAATCTGGGGCATCAAAATGTTCATGAATTTTATGGGTATTAGTGTATGGTATTTGTTGGTCTGGTTATGTTATAATATTGTAACAATTACATGTATCTGCATTGATTCTAATGGGGTTGCTTTTCAATTTCGTTTGTGATTTTAGCAAATGAAAGTATGTGCTGTGGACTGGAGCGCTTAAAGCCCATGCCGTCTCCTGCATTGCCTCTGATTTCTTTTGAAGAAAGTAGACAAACTAACATAGACATGAATCACTTGACTGTTGAAACTGAAGATACTTTTGCTAGCTTGCTTGAGCTTGCAGCTAACAATGATGTTGAGGGCTTTAGACGCTCAATGGAGCTTGACCCTATATGTGTTGATGAGATTGGACTATGGTATGGTCGGCAGAAAGGCTCGAAGCAGATGGTTAATCAACATAGAACCCCGTTGATGGTTGCTGCTACTTATGGTAGTATTGATGTTATAAAGCTGATTCTTTCTTTATCAGATGCTGATGTCAATCGCACTTGTGGCCTAGATAAGAGCACTGCCCTTCATTGTGCTGCCTCGGGTGGGGCAGTGACTGCTATTGATGCTGTGAAACTGCTTTTAGCAGCAGGTGCTGATCCTAATTTGGTAGATGCCAATGGTTATCGTCCAATTGATGTTATTGTTGTTCCACCAAAACTCCAAGGTTTGAGATTTACACTTGAAGATCTTCTATATACTGATGGTTCAGTTATTGAACGCTATTTGAGGGTCTCCACAGCCACCTCAAATTCAAGTTCTCCTCCTGTTTCACCTTCTTTCGATAATGGCTCCCCATTGTCTGCATCAGATTCACCATTGAAGTCAAGGCTAAATGATGCGCCTGTTTCTTCTGCATCTGAGAAAAAAGAATACCCAGTTGATCCATCTTTGCCAGACATCAAGAACAGTATCTATTCAACTGATGAATTCAGAATGTATTCATTCAAGGTGCGGCCTTGTTCCCGTGCCTACTCTCATGATTGGACCGAGTGCCCATTTGTTCATCCAGGAGAAAATGCTCGAAGAAGGGATCCTAGGAAGTTTCATTACAGTTGTGTTCCATGTCCTGATTTTCGAAAAGGGGCTTGTAGACGAGGAGATATGTGTGAATATGCTCATGGAGTGTTTGAGTGCTGGCTTCATCCAGCTCAA
>CATIWR010245832.1:0-52968 GCA_949677035.1 Omphalea diandra | reverse complement strand
TAATGTTTCCCATCTAACCTAGCACTTCTTGTAGGTTCTATTAAGTCCATATGAATTAGTTGAAGGGGTCTAGATGAACTTATAATATTTAGCTTCATAGGAGGCTTGATGTTGCTTCCCCATTTGGCAATGACCACATGTCTTGTCTTTAGTGAAGCTTAGCTTGGAAAGACCGTCCACTAGCTTTCCTTTTGATAGGCTTTGTAGTAGACCCATGCTTGCATGTCCAAGCCTTCTATCTCATAACCAAGCCTCATTACTAAAAGACATAAGACACTTGAAAGATTGGTTAGCCAAATTGCCTAAGTCAATTGAGTAGGTATTGCCTTTTCTTTCACCCTTCAAAACAATCTAATCATCCACTAATGTGGTGACTCGACATTCTCTAGGATCAAAGGTGAATTTATTACCTTTGTCACATAATTGACTTACACTCAACAAATTATGTTATAAGCTATTAACTAATAAAACATCATTAATCAAAGAACAATCATTCTTACTAATGGTTCCAATGCCAATTACCTTACCCTTGGCATTGTTACCAAATGTGACATTTCCACCTTCTTTTTCATTCAATGCTATGAATAGCTTCCTATTGCTCGTCATATGCTTATAGCATCCACTATCCATATGCCAATTGCTTAATTTATTGGTGGCTGCCATAAATCCCTACATATTACAAGAAAATCACTTTTTCTTAGGTACCCAAGCATACTTAGGTCCTAGGAGGTTAGGAGTTGAAGGGACCTTTAATTTGAGGTAAACCTTCCTAATATAACAATGAATATTAATGTGCCCATACTTCATGCAATAGTGGCAATGGAGTTTAGACTTATGAGTTTTTCTCCTATGCACAATCTTAGTATGAGTAGGAAGCCTTCTCATACTTTGGTTAAGGGAATGTATGCAAGTGCATGAGTGGTGAGAAGTAGTAGAGAATTGTTTGTGTTTGTGTGTGTGAGCATGCTTCTTATTATACATGTAAGTATGATTGGCCATTATTGAAGTAGGCCTTGAGCCATTTTGTGATTTCCCTTTACCTTTAGGCATTGGAAATTTAGTACTTTGAGCATTTTTCTTCCTCATGACCTTAACACTTAAGGTTTCAGGTGTTGTTAGTCTAACAAATGTAGTAAGTGATGATGTGAACGATGAGGCTCCATTGAAGCCTAAACCATGTCTAATTAAGGGTGGCCTTTGTGATACTATTAGGATATCCAAGACTTCCTTTCCCTTATGAAATTTAGAGATAAAGCTTCTAAGCTCAATGTCTTTTGCTTTTAAGGAGTCATTCTCTTTTCTCAATGAAGCTACCGATGAGGATGATTTGGAAAGATTTTTCATTGATTTTTTGAGTTCTTCATTTGAAATCTTCAATTCACTTACAAGATCACTAAGGGATTTGTAATCATCCTTTAATTTTGAGCATTTTCTCTTGTAAGATTTCATTTGTGACTCATACTTGTCACATCTCATAGTGAGAGCTTTTAGAAGCTCTTCATCTACATCATCTAAATTATCATAATCTGAATGAGAATGAGATGAAGTGCTTACCTCATTAGAAGAGTCTTCTTGAGCCATAAAGCATATGTTGGCAATCTTTTCATCCTCACTTGAGCTATCATCCCAAGTGGCTTTAAAGCTTTTTCTCCTCTCTTTGTACCCTTTCTTCTTATTCTTTAGCTTAGGACAATCATATTTAATGTGGCCTTGCTTGCCACACTCATAACAAGTGACTTCATTTGATCTCTCTCTAGGATTATAAGTAGCTTTCTTAAAGTTTCTTCTTTCTTTTCCTCTTTTAATAAGCTCCTTAGTCCTTCTAGAGAGTGTTGCTAGCTCTTCTTCCTCCTTGTCACTTTCTTCTTCACTTGAACTAACCTCCATTTCCTTCTCCTTTGAAGTGGACTTGAGGGCCAAGGTTTTCTTTTCATGTCTCATTTTCTTCATCTCCTCATCTTTCTTTAAGGCTAACTCATGGGTTAAGAGTTTACCTATCAAGACATCCGCTGCCACCTTCCATATTTCTGGATTGGATTCTTGGATACTGCAACTCTAGCACCAAACTTTTCAAGAGGCGAAGACTTTAAAATTTTAGAGTTTACCTCATGATTCGTGAGAATCCTACCAAAATTCTTTATATTGGCAATGATTGCTAGAGTCTATTGGTCATGTTGGTGATGCTCTCATCCTCCTTCGTCATGAACAATACCCACATCGTCACATACATCTCTAACTGGCTGGATTTTACCAAGGTGGTACCTTCGTGATAGTTCTCCAAAGCTTTCCATATCTCATGGGTTGTTTGGCAATGTTGTACTCTTCCAATCTCTTCTCTTGAGAGAGAGCTTAGAAGAATTGACATCGTTCTCTTGTTCTTGCCATTTAATCTTCTATGTGCTTTAACCCACTCTTCTTTAGGAATGAGTTCTTCACTCCCATCCACCACTTTGGTGGGTGGCTTCCATTCTTTAACCACAACATCCTAAAGATCCACCATATTTGTATCAAGATAGATCCTCATCTTATACTTCCAATGAGTATAGTAAGCTCCATCAAAGTAAGGCTTGAGGTTGTGAGTGGATTCCCTCTTGTGCCATGATCCTTGCTCACCCAATTAAGGTTTGTTTATGAGACTTGGCTCTGATACCACTTATTGGCCTAGGGCACCAAGAAGGGGGGTTGAATTGGTATTCAATTAAAAAATAAAATGAGGGATAAAGTGGTCAAGAAGTTAAGTAGAAGAAGAAAGAAATTGACATAAGTGTTTATAGTGGTTTAGGTGTTAACTAACCCTACGTCCATTCCCCAATTTTCTACAATTAGGTATTTCACTCAACCCAAATGGTGTTTCTAAGCTCACACCAAACTTTTACAACTTGTGTTTTCTAGGCTCACACAAAAACCTCTTATAAGTGTTTTCAAGGCTCACACTAAAACCTATCACAATGGTATTTATTACTCACACCAAACAATCACTTAAAGCATAAAGAAGAATCGAAAAAGTGAGTAGCAAATTTGTAAGAGTTTGGTTACAAATTAATAAATTCTTTTGCATTTACATCTATTTGGTGGAGTATTTATAGCTCATATCCACCAAAGAGACGTTTGACTAAAACTATTAACAAATCTCAAAGATGTACTAGGTAGATTTAACATTAAATGCTTATCAGGCTGAAGTAGCAGTTGCTACTACCTATTCACGATCGCAAATTTCCAATTTCAATTCAAAACCCCGTTTATGTCTAATGGCTAGTCTACGTGTCAGCTTTTCATTGCTCATCCAAGAAACTATAGTCATTGTGTTCTAACCACTCTTAAAAGTCGTGGGCGTGAGATATCAATGCCTTGGGTGCGACTGAGACCGCAAATTCCTCAGTTTGAAAAGCAAACTTCAACTGCTTGAGTTGCGATCGCGAACAAACTTTTGCCCTCGTGATTTTTTATCTTTAATGGATACCTGGGACACTTGGCAAGTTGTGGTTATGGGTTTGGTTACCTCTTTTGTGCCTACGAAATTCGCAATCGCGAATTCTTCTATGACTAAGGCTTTGCCAACTTTGAGTGTGTCACAATAGCGAAGTTATCTGCGAATTCCTTTGGCCTAGCTTCATCGTTCCTTATGATTGATTCACGATCGCGATTTACAACTTATTCACCGCGAATTAAAAATGAACTTTACAAGGTTGGAGATTTGGACTCCATCCAACTACCAATAACAAAATCTAACTTATAATTCTGCAAAACAACACTTAATGAAATCATTAGAATTGCACAATCTCTATTGTCAAGATCAAAAGAGGTTCATGACTTAGGTTTAATCAACCTAGTCCAATAAAAAGAAAGAATAAGAAACACAAATAAAATAAAAACAAAACTTTAGATTAATATAAAAATAATTGCTTATTATTATGTCATTTATCCTCAGTAATGACACTAAAAACTTAGTGTGAAAGGCATATACTATGTGTAAAATAACCCTTGAACCATAAGCCCATAGGTGGATAAGTAATAAAATGCACAAGAGTATAAAAATCATTCCCATAAGGACTACACAATAAGTACTTATCATCTTGTTCCTTACATTATTTAGAAATACAAAGTAAAAAAAGTTTTAAACTATGAACTAGAATTAAGTAAACTATAAACGAAGTAATTGCAAAGAAAACAATCAATAGAGGAAGCTAGCTAAGGGTCCACTTGTTAACTACTTATGGTTTCTAATATTTCATTCAATTAATTCATTCATCTAGTATTATTATCAGATCACTTAAGTGATTAATTAAACTTTCTCGAGTATCAATTAACAAACAAAAACATGTTAAACTAAAAGTCTCTCAACACAATAGTTAAACATCATGTTATTGTCAAATAATTCAAGATCCTAATGATGGCAATAAACTATTACAACCTCTCCACATAATAGATTAACGAAATCATTGAATATCAATTTCATAAAAAGCATCTTTTAATAGATGATTCAAAAAATTCAATATGCATGCATATTCATAATGATTACTAACATAATGATGAATAAAATTAAAAGAACTTAGATTAGATAACAAAAAGAGTTAAACAAGATCCAGATGCAATGCTAGCTTAAAGAAAATTAGCTCATAATGGAAGAAAGACAATAAGGGTCAATCAAACTATTGATATTGGAAACCATAGACTTCATCTTTAAGTTATTGCTTTAATGCCCCTTTTATCTCCTCTTTTGCTTTTTAGCCTTTGCTCGAAGCTTTGCCTCTTCTTTTAATTGATTTCATAGCCTGTTCAATGATTATTTAGTAGGTATTTGATGATTACTGATTGCTATTTCTTGATGAATTTTATACCCCTTTACCTCCTTTTATAGTGCCTAAGTTGGAAGTTTTAAAAGTTGGAAGAAGAAACAATTAAAAGTGATTAAGAAGCTCCAAATTTACCTTTTTAGGGTTACATAAGTGTGTATATAGATACATGAGCATGTAAATAATCAATTCCAATTTGATTTCTTTATTATTCTTGTTTACATGGGCATGTAAGAGAAGTGCATAAGCGTGTACGAAGTTACATAAGCATGCAAGAGGTTGAATGGGCATGAATAAGAGTGAATTCAGCTTTTAGATGACTATATAGGCATATAAGGAAGTTACAAAAGCATATAAATATTTGCACATTCATGTAAATAAGGTGCATGACCATGCAAGGATGAAATCCGACTTCTGGATGATTACATGAGTGTGTGCACAATCATATAATATGGCAACCAATTTTTGACCCTAAAGATGACTAAACTAGCCCGAGCACAAAGCATAAAAGTCGTATCTCTATTTGTTACCTTTTTAATGCTTTTTGAATCATCTCATTTTGAGTTATTTACGAATAGTTATGCCTAAAAAAATGATTAGTACTCTAGAACTACAAATGTGACACTATGGTTGCGTTGTATCTTATCAACTCTTTCCTTTCTTCACTTTTTAACCCATAAAACATAAATATCATTTATAAGGCCTTTTTATATGGAAAATAACTTAGGAACATTATGATTTTAAGGGAATTAGCTATAATAAGCTTGAAAACTTATGTACCAAACACCTAGCTACTTCATCCAACTCAAGCAAATATTCCTTCTTATTTAATTAAAAAGTGATAATACCAAATGTGTGACTTCCACCATGCATCTTCATTGCAATATAAAGAGAACTTAAAAACTCCAACGTGAGTTTTCCATATGAATTAGCATGAGTTTTTATAAAATTGGTTTGCCTATAACTCTAACATACCACATAACTACTTGCAACAAACCCACCTTCTCCAAAGCATCCAAATCAATGAACTTAGTTTCCACAAAGGGTCTTTTGGATAAAGTTCCATACCTTACTTCTTATTTCCATATAGTAAACATAGGTCTTTCATCTTTAAAAGGATTGTTTACACTTAAAAAGCCATGTTTGTGCTTTGTCATGGTTTTTACCCTTTTTCACATGATAAAGACTCAAATCGAAGAAAGAGTGAGTGAGTAATGGAGGTTTTTTTTATGTGATTTTCAGGTGGAAATGCTAAGTTTAGGGGAGTAGAGAAGAGTGATGCACATACGTGGCTAAGTGTGAGTTAAATGGGTGCAAATTTTAAATTGCATAGATATGCAGCATGGTCGTGCATTTTGGAAAAAAAGTGTATGGATTCTGAATTTAATTTTATCCAAATTGCTCCAATGGTGCATGGTCATGAAACATGATTGTGTGTTCTGGAAAAATGCCTTACACAACCATGTAAGGAAGCTAAGTTTTTTTAAAAACCTTTTATTGCTTTTTGATCTTTGAAGTATGGCTATGTAGTATGATCATGCATTTTGGAAAATTGCCTTACACAACCAAGTTAGGAAGTCGTGCTTTTGAAAAACCTTTTATTGCTTTTTGGCCTTCAAAGTATGGCCATGCAACACTCATTTGTCATATTTTTCATAATTTTTGACAATCAATTTAGCCATGATTCCTATCCTTTATGGTCATTTAAATTGAAATAAAAATACATAGAAAAATACAAAATTCAAAACCAAAACACATTGAAACTCAAAGAAACATAAGTAACATGAGGAAGATTAAGTATAAGGTGAAAAAGAACTCCCCAAACTTGTATTTGAAGCCAATATGTTCTCTTCCTCAATTATCAAACTTACAAAAATGCATGAAAAGAAAAGAACTAATAAAAAGAAAACTAAACACACAAGTAAAGAGTCAAGATAGAACAATGGAGAGTCGCCCCAATAACATGTTAATCTAAGGTCTTTAACTTGACCCCTTATGCTTGGCTTTTAGAAGGAGGCATTAGGGACGTGGAGAATCTCTCCCTTGGGTATTAAATCTTCATCAAAGTAAGGCTTCAATTAGCACCCATTCACCTTGAAAGTTTTATTATTTGCATTGGTAATTTTAATGCCACCATGAGGGTATATCTTCACTATCTTGAATGGCCCCAAACCATCTAGATTTGAGCTTACCTAGAAAGAGCTGCAATCATGAATTAAATAAAAGAACTTATTGGCTTTCCTTTAAGTTCTTAGGTAGGATATGTTGATCATGCCACCTTTTGGTCTTATCTTTGCACACCTGATTACGTTCATATGCTTAGAGGCATAGATCCTTAAGCTAATTAAGTTGAAGCTTTCTCTTTTCACCAATAAGGTTCATGTTAAAGTTTAAATATATGATTTCCCAATATGTTATATGCTCTTACTCTGCTGGTAGATGGCATGTTTTTCTAAACACTAGCCTATAAAAAGTGGTGACAATGGGAATGAATGCAATTCTACATGCCCAAAGCTTATTAGGTAGTTTCATGAACCATTATTCCCTTGATGAATTGACTATTTTTTATAGGATTTGCTTGATAGCTCTATTGAAAACCTTCACTTGGCCACTTGTTTAAGGATGGTAAGGAAGGGCCACCTTATATGCAGCACCACACATCTTAGCGATTGTAAAAGTGTGAACTACCATCACTTATAATTACACGTGGAGCACTAAAAACTCTAAAGATATAACTGTTAAGAAATCAAATTACTACCTTGGCATTATTAGTTGGAGTAGCAATGGCTTCCACCCACTTGGACATATAGTCTATTGCTACTAAGATATATTGATTCCAAAAGGATTTGAGGAAGGCTCCTATGAAGTCCATGCCCCAAACATTAAAGAGCTCTACCTCAATCATGGAATTCAAGGGCCTTTCATTATGCTTGGAAATGTTTCCTACTCTTTGGCACTAATCACATGTCTTAAAAAAAAGCATTAGTAAGTAAAGAAGGCTAATAGAAACCACATTGCAATACCTTAACCACAGTTTTTGATGGACCAAAATGTCCACTACTCTCTTATTTGGCAATGTTGTAAAAATCTTTTATCTCTTCTTCTAGTACACACATTTTTTAATGATTTCATTGGTGCATTCTTTAAACAATAAAGGCTCTTCGCAAAATAAGATTTCACATTATGAAGAAACTTTTTCTTTTGGTTAAAATTAAAATCATAGGGAATAACACCACTCATCAAATAGTTAACATAATTTGTATACAATGGTATGTGGAGAGCCTTAAGGAGAAATAAGTGTTCATCTAAATAAGATTCATTCATGGGATTACTTACCTATTCTTCTTCTTGAACATGCTCTAATCAAAAAAGTTAGTCAATTATTAAGTTTTCAGACCCATTTTTGTCCTTAGTCTCCAAATCAAATTTTTGAAGCGAAAGTACCCACCTTATTAGCCTAGGCGTAGCATCCTTCTTTGCAAGCAAATAACATATGGTTTCTTAGTTAGTATAAATAATCTCCTTAAACTAAATAAATATGATAAAAATTTATCAAAATCAAAGATTATAGCTAAGAGTTCTTTTTTCATGGCATAGTTAAGTAATGCATCATTAAGGGTTCGTCTACCATAATAAATGGCATAAAGATTCTTATCTTTGTGTTGTCCCAAAACTGCTACATAGAGATTCTTGTCTTTGTGTTGTCCCAAAACTGCTCCTATGGCAAAGTGACTAGCATCACACCTTAACTCAAATGGCAAAGACCAATCTAAATTAATCATTATTAGCATTGATGTTAGCTCATTCTTTAACCTATGAAAAGCATTGAAACACTTATTAGTAAGCACATCTTTAACTAAAAGATTACAAAGAGGTTTGTAAATTTTAGAGAAATCCCAAATGAAACACCTATAAAATTAACATGGCTAAGAAAACTTCTAATGTGTTTAATGTACATGGGAAGAGGTATCTTCTCAATCACTTTAATTTTTTCTTAATTTACTTTAATTCCTTTGAATGAGATTTTATGTTTAAGAACCATAAGGTGACACTTCTTTCAATTAAGCACCAAGTTTATTTCGTCACATCTGTTTAAGACCCCATCAAGGATAGTTAAATAATAACCAAAACAATTACTAAAAATAAAAAAAAAATCATCCATGAAAATTTCAATGATTTTCTCCACCATCTCAGAGAATATTACCATCACGCATTATTGGAAGGTGGCAAGTAAAGGTACCATAAGGGCAAGTAAACGTTGTATTTTCTTAATCCTTTAAATCTTTTTGAATTTGGTAGTAGCTCGAATGGCCATATAGAAAATAATATTATTGATGCCTTACAAGTCTTTCTAATATTTGATCAATAGAAGGTAAAGAAAAATGGTTTGTGTAATCTTTAATTTCCTATAATCTATGCACACTCTCCACCCTATCACGATCTTAATGGGAATAAGTTCACTATTTTCATTTGTTATAATCATTGTACCACCTTTTTGGGCACTATTTAGATTACCCTAACCTAATGACTATCATAAATGGAGTATGTGATCATTGCATCTAGCAATTACTACTTGCTTTCCAATTATTTCATTCATGTTTAGGTTAAGTCTTCTTTGGTGTTCTATTGTCCATTATGATTTTATGCATGAAAAGTGTAAGATGAATCCCCTTAAGGTTCATTATAGCCCACCCTAAAGACTTAATCCTATCACTTAACACCCTTAATAGCTTTTCTTTTTATTCTTTTATTAATTCAATAAAAATGATTACAAACAAAATGTTATTTTTAATAAAAATACATATCTTAGATGAGAAAGCAATTTGAGGAGGTTTAAGAATAGAAGGAGGAGGTATCTCTACATATTTCTCATAATCCAAAGGTTCAATAACAAAAGAAGGATAAGGGATTGTCATGTATTTCAAGGGTTGGGGTACTTACCTCATAAATGCTTTCCACCACATCTTTTTTAACTTTTACCGTGGCAATTCATTAATTTCATGATTTTCTCCTTTTCTTAGAAAGACTCTTAGCACATTCTTCTACCACATCAATTCTTAAGCATCTTTCATCCTCCATGAGTTGCTTGACAAATTTTATCATGTTAAAAACTACCTCTTCATCACTAAAGTGTAAAGTTAAGGCACCATCATGAACATCCACAAATGTACCTCCAATTGTTAGGAATGGGTGGCCCAAAAGGAAATGAATTTTCCTATCTTCTTCTATATCTAAAACAATAAAATCCACATGAATTATAAATTTATCTACCTTAATAAGCACATCTTCTTTATAGACCTAGGACTGAATAAGATTCTTAAGGTCCTATGTCCCTATAAACTTAGGGATCTTGACATTCAAAAATTAGCAAGAAGCTTCTCTTGCTTTCAAGCCAAGAGTTCTTCAATGTCTATTCCTTGCTCTAATTTGTTAGCATCTAAGGTCTTATGAATCCTCTCAAGTTGTTTAGTAAAGCTATCTATCTTGGCATTATCCTTGCCATCTCTCATGTCCTTTTATGATGCTTGAACTATAGTAACTCTTTCCTCAGTAGCTTTTTTCTTATGGTAATCATCTATCGTAAACAGGTCATCATCTATGACCATCAAAAGTGGTGTATCTATAGGATCTTTCCCCTTTTATATTTTATTAGAAGAGGCCTCATTTTGCTTTGCTAGAATCTTATTCAAATGTTTATAAACCACCTATGAAACATGGTCTTTCATTATATGGCTAAACTTTACCCTAATTTTCTTCATCAATTTTGATTGAGCTACATAATTAGTCTATTCCATGACTACTATTAATTTTGTGCTTTAGATTAAGATAGGTGTCTTACTCTTTCTAGCTAGCCTTCTCACTCCTCTTTTAAGAAGTACTCAGTAGAGTTATCATGGCTACAAAATAATAAGTATCAAAATGATGCATAGATATATAAATCTATACATGTATGGATGAGATGCTCACATTTTTCAAGTATATCCTTTCAACCTTATTCTTCCCACACAAGTGTTTTAATGTCTCTTTCTTAGGAATGTTTCATTCATCTATTAATAGTAGATAGTGAATATGTATAGTCCTTTAGACTAGGTAAGGTAGAAATTTCAAAGAGCAATGTATGATTTCTAGATAAGAGGAAACTAGAATATACACAAATGTTTACATAGAAGAATTAATTTTCCTATAGATAAGGTGTTACATGGATATCTATGTAAATAAGGTAAATATATACATCAAAGGGGTTTTCTTTACATCATAAGAAATAAGGCATACGCAAATATTTACATTAACGAGAGAAAGTTATAAGAATCATTTATGTTCCTTAGAAATGGTCACCCTCATTGGAAAAAATGTAATCACATGAGATGGGTATCTTATTTAAGGCCCTACTATTCCTATATAAGCTTATAGGTTTAAAGGGTTGTTATAGTAGATGGCTCCCATAAATTTAGGGGACAGCTGTCATATAACCCTTATTTGATATACATGAAGGTACTTGGCTTATGAGTGATAAGACCTTCGCATAATTTCTAAGCTTGAATGGAGATTAAGTCTCAATTTGGAAGACCTATCAATCAGATATAGGGCTAACCTTATGGATATGGTGTGTGTAATTCTACTAAGTGTAATAGACAATTCAATTAATAAGGGTAAAAATTATAAATGAACTAGAGATTATTGTCATGTCAAGTCATTTTGTTCATCCCTAGTAGAGTTGCCACTATGAGCACCTTGTGTTTTATGATTGCGCTTAAATGAGTGAATCTTACTTATAACTCCTATCATTTTATTGATCATCAGGGGATCAGGAGGACATATGGTCATACTTTGGAACAACTAAGAATATTTATATGCAAGAGGACCAATGGGGGATCCAAAGATAGGCCTCTCAATGGGTAGAAACCTACATGAGAAACCAAGTGGTCAACAAGGGAGCTGGAGCGGTTGGTAATATCCCAAATACTTAACTAGAGTCACCACCTAACTTTGGTTAGGACGAGATCCTGGGCAAAGATGGGTTTTAGTCCAAATATGTCAAGTTGAAGGCCTAACTCATCTTCACTCCATTAGAGATCAACTTTGAGAATTGGGTACAACTTGGGAAGGAGGTTAAGCACCCCAAATCTCTTAAACTTTGGGATTAGCCTTTGAAAATCAATGGTTCACAATTATATGTAATGTCCTTATTCATTATTTATTAAAATAACCCTTATCATGCTTCAAGCTTCCTTTCATATGTTCACATCAAACATAATATAAAAATGCAATCATCATAAAGATGAGGGTCTACATGATCAAATGAGGGGTTTCTTACAATCAATTAATCAAAGATATAATGTAAAAATATTTGTGTAAATATTAACCCTCACAACTTATAAAAGAAGGCACAAGTTAGAACTAAGAATTATGAAAAAAAAAAAAAAAAAAGAAGTCCCTACATCTAATCATGGTAACTTAATATGGAAGAGCACTACCTATCTTTATCTTATCAATGGGATTAATGGATAACCATCACAAGATACTCATCATATATACAAGAATAATGTATGACTTAATCAAAGTATGCTTAAATGTTCAGTAAAGGAGTATTCAATATATTCATGATATGTATAATGTCATAAAAAGGTGTGTGTTGGAATACAAAGTAAATGAGACAACTATCAATATAGGAAAAATATAGGGAGGATTCTTGAGGTCTTTGGTGTCTAAAACGTCACCAAAATAGCCTCTATATATAAGCAATACATCAAAGATGGAGGAGGAATGCATTTCTAGCCACGCAAAGGACTAAGATGCATCCTCAACTAGTCTATATGGGTATAATAGGGAAGCAAGTTAATTGCATCAAGTGGATAAAATATGAAAGGATTCAACAAGGATCATAAGTTTTCATATTCTCCCCCCTAATAATATCTCCTTATAACTTACATCACAAAAATGGAGAGATTACTTGTTTGGCCATGAGGAAGACCAACCTAGACCCTTTTAGGGTTGTATGTAAGAACATGATAAAGAATAAGATAAAATATACTAAATAAATGGAAAATTAAAGGAGGAATCTAGGGGTCATTAGCCTCATGGCCTTTCCCTATCATCTTCTAACCACACATAGAAAATAGAAGATACAAAAGGTGAAAACTAAGCCAAAATTAAGGCTAAGAAACCTTTAAAATTTCAATCATAGGAATAGAAGTCTTTCATTATTGCAAGAATCTAGAAATCAAAAGAGGATGAAAAGGTGCATTATTGTAAACAGTGCATATAGGCAATAATAATGATATGTACAACCAATTAATGGCCTGTATAGACAACAAAGATGTTCTTATAGACAACTAGGTGTTATATAGACCTTTGGGTCTACAATTGACAAAAAGCTTTAAAGAAGAAAAGAAAAGGAGAAAAAGATAATATGGGGGAATGAGGAGGAAAGGTAGATTAGAAAGGCCTAGAAGTTACCTTAGTGCCCTCAGAGGCACCTCAAGTGATATGATTTTTCTCTAAAATACAAAGATTCAAATGCAAATGAAGTTATACTTAGTCTTTTTACCTTAAACCTTAAGTGCAGGTGAATGGTTACAGATTTTCTATGAATAGGGGTGTTTTTATAGCTTTGGGTATTCACCTTGGTAGCAATTCCTAAAGAAAAATTAGCCTCATTTCATCTCTCAAAGGTGGGATATGTATAAAGAGAAAGAGGTTCACCTATGCTATATAGAACAAGTTGAATCCTACTCTCATTTCTTCCCCTATCTCTCTTTCGGTGGATAAGATAACTAAATATTCTAGAATTTACAATTTAGAAGTTGTTTATATAATTAAAAGGTTGTTTGTATAGTCTACCACCTAGTTGTACAACCAATTGGGCTAATTAGGTCATTATTTTAAGAGGTTCACTATTTAGGTTTTTGGGAGTTATCTATATAGCCATATGAGTTAGTTATACAGCCATTTAAATTAGTTGTATAAATAACTTATGGAAATTCAAAAGTAAGGCTTTTAGGTATAGGTATTTGTAGGATAGGTTTAGTTTACGGTTTGTCCAAGTTTTTGTTAGTCCCTTAGTGAGGATGACAACCTACGAGAGGGGTGCATTGATGATATTAAAACTCCTTAAACTTTTTTGGAAGTTCCTTGAGTTCTTTTGTGCAAATTGATGTGCATAAGTTCACTCTTACTCTCAAGAAAAAGATAGAGTAGAAAAGAAGAGGTGATATAAGAAATTTATAATGGTTTGGCAATATGCCAACATCCACTCCTAAAGCAATCACTTAAACCTTTTACTCTTTTTTTTGCAAGCTCAAGAATAACTTTCTCACTTCCTTTTACAGGGCTCAAGAGAGCAAAACCCCACTCATGATTGTTTAGGCTAATCACCAACCTATACATTTTTGTTGAATAACCATTAACCTTTTTACCCTTACAAGAAATTATCCAGAAGGATCTAGGCCTCTCAACTAGGTAAATGTACAATTAGTGCTAAAAAACAAACACTTCAAAATATAAAAGCAACACCTAAAGATGGTTTGCACACTTAGCTCACTTTCACCCTTACAAAGCAAAATCTTTTTACAAATGCTTGTTTTCCCTTTTTAAATGTTAAAATCTATTTTTAAGGTCATATTGGTGGTCTTATACAGCTCTAGCTCCATTTGAATGGTTAGAAACACCTCAAGCACATCTTACTAAAATAGTCATAACTTTTTCTATAGAGCTCTGAATTGTAAACTTTTTTTTTTTAGGGAAACTAGACTTAAAAATCCTTTCTTCCATTTATGGCATATCATATAATTCCATGTCAATCAATCTATAGAGCATTTTAAAGTTGACCTATATGTATGATAGCTTTAATTTCAATATGTGACCTTTCTCCATTAAAGTCCGTATAACTTTCTTTATATAGCTTGGATTTATGCACGGTTTGATTCTATAGAAAATAGACATATTTGGATTTTCAACCATATATAGTGGCTCTTCTAATTCTTTTATAATTATTCTACACATCTCTTTTAATTTCTCCTTTTTATATTTGATTAGCCTTCCTCTTAATGGTAGTTGGGATTTTGCAATGGTCATTGAATTAATCTACCAATGCTTGTTAAGCTTTCACTATGATCATTGATCATCTTCATAAGGCTTTTCTTATGTTATTCTTCTTCTATTTATCAACCATGGAAAATATTAAGTTCTAAAAAAACATAAATACTAAAATATAAATATGTTAGAACTTTTTAAGGTTTTGTTATCATTCGAAACAAATTATTCAAACATGTGATTAAAGCAAATGCCTTAACCAACTTGGAGTCACATGGTCAATAGTTTCCCCTCCCCCCTCTCCTTCTTTTAGGCATTATTTTCCTTACCTTTTTAGTCTCACCATTGGGAACTCACTATATCAAAAAGAACCCAAATACCTAAAGGACATTCCTAATGATGAAAAGGAAAGAAAGCACTCATTATAACCTTTATGCTATATATTTTGCCTTAAAATGAAAGCAGTAGTGAGAAAATATTTTTAGGAATGAGGATACTAAAATCGATAATAACTGGAACCATTATTCTCTAAGAAAATGGTATAAAAGCTATTGCAAATGATGATGAGGAAGATCTAAAAGCAAATATTGAAAAAGCTGTTAAAAAAGGATAGAGCTAGCCTCCAAAATTAATGAAGGCATTACTCAAGAAATACCATCCATATATGCTCCTCATAGGTTAACACATATTACTTTTGAAAGTGCTAGAGCAAGTTGCTTAACTCAATCAAAATATCAGCACCCTTACTTCAAAGACTAATGTTTTACATACAAAAGTGAATTATATACATAACTTAGTGGTAGATATATCTAAAGCGTATGACTAGCACATAGAGCATATGAATGTTCAACTAGGCACTCGCTTACATGATAGATTTGAGCCTCATGAACACACTTCTCAAGCAAAGCAAGAAGCAAAGAAACCAATAAGGCAACTTAAGGTAGTAAGGCAGCATAACATAAAGAAAACACACCTGTTGAGCTAAATCTTATGCTTGACTAGACTCTTCAAATAAAAGAATAACTCTTTTGCTTTTACAATTTTTTACTCCTTTCGTAGTTTTTTTGAATTTTCTTTATGGTTAGACTACATAACATGAAATGTACTTACTCTAATGTTTGTATATGTAATAGTACTGTCTCTTTAACTTTGTCATGATCTTTACTCCATCGTTATCTTATATGCTCTCATATTATCTACATAAATTTGTCATGTCATTTCTATATCATCCTTCCCTTTGTTGATGCCAAAGGGGGAGACACACAATACTTGATTGTATATAGAACTATAAAAGAGATATACATGTAACTATAAGGGAGATATAATTGATATGATTAAAGGGAGACTTATTTAAAAAGCTATTAAATACTTGCATTACATCTTTCATAAAAACATTATATTATTATAGAATGAGATTTGACAAAATTAGAGGATGATACAATTAAGAGGTATTATATTATTTGTCATCATAAAAAAGGAGGAGAATATTGAATTCTTAAGATTTCAATTCTTGTTTTGATGGTCACAAATGAAGGGCTAAGATTTCTCACTAGTGTATAAGTGTTTTTAGAACAGCTTACAAGCCCTTCAATTCAAATTTAAGAAGATTAAACTGAATGAAGCTCTTCACATCCTAAGGAAACTAAGCATAGCTCAAAATATTCTAAGGAAGATCAAGTCTATAATAATTATTGAAAATGGCAAAAGGGTTGTTAATGATCATGGTTAAATAGCTAAAGATATTTGAAGTCTATAATAACTATAAAAAATGGCAAAAAGGAGCCATAGAAATGGATAACTCCCCTATGTAAATTTCAACACACTTAATGAGTGTAGACAATTTTCAATAAACATGGATGAGCTTTAAAACTTAATAATGGCAAGTATTAAATTTCTTCAAAAACTATTGACAGAACAACAAGCATAGAGAACTAGCCAATCACCATTATTAAAATGCTTTAGATAATGTTATGAAGACTATGCAGAATGTTCAATAAAAAGTCAAGTCATAAGATGTAAGGCTCAAAATCTAGTTATTAAGGTTATCTCTTAAATAAAGACTCCTTCTCTTAAGTGATAAGCATAAGAAGGCTAAATTTGATAAAGTGGTGAAGATTTTAATGATATAATGATGAGTAATTAAGATATGGTGTGAGTTAAAAAGGATGATTAAGAGATATGATAGTGAAAGATGTTAAATCATAAATCATAATGAGAAAGCAAGTGTAAGTTATGATGCATAAGTATACTGTATAAGAAATAAGGATTAATTTACACTAGTGAATGATGAAAATAAATGTTAAAGAATGATAACATGTCCTTATTAAATATGAAAAAAGTTATGTTAAAGGATATGTTAAAACAAATTAGAAAGGATGATGAATGCTTAGGCATAAGTTAAGTTCAATGCATGACATTTTAATGGTCAATTGATGGTTACAAGTAAAATTAATGGATTTTGGATTAGATTAAGGAGTACTTTTAAATCTATTAGTACTTTTAAATCTATTACATGTTATTTTAGTTCCTAAGGTATAGGTATTAAGGTTAGAGAAGTTTGAAGAGGTTTAGAGGCCTTTTAAAAGCCTAAAAGTGGACATTTTTAGCATGGAGTTATGGTAGCTAAAAATTTTAAGGCATGCAATTTCAATCATTAAGGTAGAATGTGCCTCCAAATAGTAAAATAGGACTTTCAAAAATTGAACCTTATGTTCAATAACTGAAAGTTCTAGTTATATAACATGTTCTAGAAGTACACCTCACCTCTTTATTTGGCTTATATATATCCAACTCCTAACTCTTCTTCTCCGTCCAACCATAGCCTTTTCTCTCTTATTTTCCCTCTTAAAAAAGAGAGAAAACACCTAAAATACCTCATGTTTATCAATATTAAGCATATAAATGAAGGAGATTTATGAAAGGAGCTAACCTTGGAAGCTTAAAAAAATGTCTCCTCTCTTCTTGATGTTAAGTTCCTCATCCATGAACCTTGAGTTTTCTAATATTTAGAATATGAATGATGATAGTTATGATGATTTAAGGTTATGAATAAGGTTAGAGAATGATGATTATGTATGATCAAGCTTAATTACACTTAAGGATGTCTATAGTGTAATTATGAAGAGTAATTATGTATAAGGTATGAAGCATGAAAGATTTTTTTTTTTTTTTATGAATTTTAAAGTGCTAAATGACATTGTTAATGTTAATTTTATGATTTTAGAATGAGTTTGATGTTTCCCTACATTGGGGTTTGTGGAGAGTATAACAAATATGAATGACTTATAAGGAGATAAGCATGAAAATGAGTTGAGGAATAAAATAGATAATCATGGAAAGAATAAGGAATATTTATGCAACTAAATGATGAGATTGATGTATATTGATGTTAATTTTATGTTTTATGAAGAGTATATGATTATGTCTGTGGTAAGAAGCATGAAAGAAATTTATGTTTTAAGAGTTTTGAGGTGTTAAAGGGTATGTTTAATGTTAAGTTTATGATTTATGATTTATGATTTATGATTTATGATTTTATAATGAATTTTGGTGTTTCCATACATTGGGGGTTATGAAGAGTTATGATGAATATGAATGATTTATAAGGAGATGAGCATGAAAGTGAGTTAAGGAATGGAATTGATGATTATGGAAAGAATAAGGAATATGTATGCAACTAAATGATGAGATTGGTGCATATTAATGTTAATTTTATGTTTATCCTAATGACTATATGGATGTTTTATGATGAGAAATGAGTATGTTAATAAGTTTCAGAGTATAAATTGATGATTATGAAATGAGTTAAGGATTATAATTATGGATTACCATAATTATGGAGAGTTATAATGAATATGATTACAATTGTGGAGAGTTATGATGAATATGAAAGATTTATAAGGAAATGAGCATGAAAATGTGTTAAGGAATGGAATTGATGATCATGGAAAGAATAAGGAATATGTAAGCAATGAAATAATAAGATTGATGCACGTTGATGTTAATTTTATGTTGATGCTAATAACTATACAGATGTTTTATGATATGAAATAAGTATGTTAATGAGTATTAAAGTATAAATAGATGATTATAAAATGAGATAAAATGAGTTAAGGATTATAATTATGGATTTTCATATGATTAATTGGTGATGTTGATATTGATACTATGAATGAGATCAAATGAGAATGGTGATAATGAGCTAAGCATGAAGAAAGGTAGTTAAGCTATAAATTTTAAACTATTGATAGTTATGTTGCATATTTGATTGATATTTAAGACTTTATTATCCTTATACATATATTATTGATTCTATGAATGAGGTTGAGTACTCTGCATATCTTAGATGTTATAGTAATAATGTAATAAATGTTTATGTTTAGGCATGTGTATAGGTGAGATGATTAAGAGCAAGTAAGGATAAAGATAATAGCAAGTAAGGTAAGGTGAAAGATAGAGAATGAGCAAAGCCAAAGCAAGAAAGAGCTAAGGCGACAATGAAAGGTGTGGGATTTTAATTGCTTTTCTTATCCATTGCATATATGCATTATGAGTTCAAATGTATAATACATAAGCCAACATATGTTAACGTGAAAGTCATATGCATTATTATGAAATGAAATGAAATGTCATGATGCAATTATTATGTATAAATGCCATGTGATGTGAGAGTAGTTTAAGAAAGAAGTGTGAACTTAAAGATTCATAGCTAGCTATGCAAAGATGATATGACTAATGTATGAAATGAAATGTTATGCATGGATGACATGGCTTGTGAGGAAACTTTTTCGTGTAAGAGATACATAAAGGACACGGTTGATAAGGCAACTCTCTCAGGTAAGTAACATGTCACGACTGGTAAGATAACTTTTTCATGAGTACGGCTAATGAGAAACTCTACTGTGCAAGGAATGTTAAGCAAACCAAGTAGGGATCCCTATGGACTTGATTACTCGTATATGTAATGCTACGCTAAGTGAATAATGTATGCAAATGTTATGCCATGTAGATAAAAAAGCATACATATTTGGGATTAATTTTAGCTTAAATCCCTACCCTAACCCCCTCCCAATTGTTTTATCCTAAGAATCTAAAGTGGTATAAATGAAAGTTAGAAATATTTATGGGCCAACAAGTATAAGTCAAGGTATTAGAGAGTTTAAACATAGATTTAACTCATGAGTAATTAAGCTTGTTATGGATTCTGAAAGTCTTAAAATTTTTTATTCCTCAGTGCCAACACAACCTGGATTATGAGTCATGACAAGGGATGTCTTAGCGACTATTAAAGTTACAACGAGCATGGGACTTTAACCAATGATGATGAAAAATTCTTATAGACAAGACCGTGGAATTTGTGTAAACTAAAAATTGCTTAATGATTTTTAAAAGCAAATAATGACCATTGTAAGAAGATTCAATGACCATAGGCAAATCTTAATGATTGTTTTCTAAAAAAGAAAGTATATTTCAATAATCATTGAAATTAGAAGTTGAGCTCATTATGTATTAAATGATTGCGAAGATTTCATAATGACTATTAATGGGATTATAATGGCTATATTAACAGTTCTTACAGGTTTACATATATATATATATATATATATATATATATATTGAGAAATAGAACATCTAAGATCAAAGGATCGTCTTGCACATTCTTTGAAACTTAAGTGAGTTATCTTACAAAAGGAAAGAAGAAGCCAATGGAATTCAAAAAGATCAACTCAAGACTTATCTCAAGCTTTATTACTTATTTGTATTATTCTCTATTTGTAAAAGATAAAAGCTTAAGTATTTAGAGTAATTATATTTTTGTTTTAGCATTACTTGTAATCATTGTATAAGGATTATCACTTAAGTTCAGAGACCAAAACTTATGTTATTTGTAATAGATTTGAGATAGTACCTGCAAATCAATTTTAAATAGATTTTGATAGTACTTGAAAACTAATTGTTAAATGTTGTGGTGGTGCCTCTTAAGTTCACTTCCGTAAAAGCATGAGTGATCCTCGAAATTTCACTCACTTGTAAAGGTTTCAATAGCACCTGCAATCTATTTAGTAGTGAAATTCTTGAATGCATTCTAGAGAAAATGACATAGGTAAAGTATTAAGCTAAACCTCTATAAATCCTAGTGTCATTGCGATTCACTTCTCTTTATTTTACAAAACTTAAAATAATTATTGTCCAATTTCCCCCCTCTCTATGGCACTTTAAAACAACAAAATAGTAAACATAGTGTAATAAATTACTGATATTTATTAAAACTATATCTAAATATACAAAAAATAGAAAAATATAATTATAAAAAATGAATGAACTTGATTCAAATAGATAAAAAAAATAAATAAATACAAATTAATAAAATTATATACTTAAATTGTAAAAATAAAATAAAATCTTAAGAATGTAATTCTTGCAATATTTGGTTTTTACCTTTCTTTAGACTAATAAAGAAATGACATTAATAAATGGTGGGAGAAAAGTGATGTCTGGTCTTACATCATGTTTGGTAAAAAAAAATTTTTTTTTTTTTATGATTTTAGATAAATTTTAATCAAACACTTGTTATTTTTCGCATTTGATCTATCAAATTCTATATTCATTTCATTTATATTTTAAAATTTTGTATAGAATTTAATCCAATGTTTATCATTATTTATATTTAATATTATCAAATTTATATTAATTACATTCATTTTCTGTAATCGTGTATTGAATTTTAAGCGATCCAATATAGTCTTAATTTCACATTATTATCATCAGAACTATATTTAGTTGCTTCAAAATCAATATACGATTATAGAAAATGGTAAATATTCATCAAATTTTATCCAAATTTTTTTAATAAAAAAATCAATTGTCAAATAAGACTCAAAAGCACCATATACTACGGATTTTGAACAACTCGTGATTAAACATTTTCCATAAATAAAAGATTATATTGATAGAAATTACTGTAGGATATCTCTTTATACCAATGTTTTGAAAATTGGATCGGATCGATAAAATTGAGAACTTGACCAATAATAAGTTCAATTTGATTTAAATTGATTTTCAGTATTTTTTTATTTTCAGTTATTATAAACATATTTATGTTTTTAAATATTTTTATGATTCTTTAAAGCTATTGTTGACACTTTAAAAATTTTATTAATTATTAAATCAATTTAATTGAATCAATCGGATCGGTCGAACTACAAATCAATCAAAGTGACCGATCCAATTGTAAAAGCATTGCTCTACACCTATGAGTAGGTGTACTTAAAAAATAAATAAATAAATGAAAGCTATCCTGAAAACTTGGCAAAGCAAAACTGAAACGAGATTTGTCCTAGAAAAGACAACACATCCCAAGTTATCCACAAAGTAGGCTAGTCGGTAAATCCTTCATCTTTTGGAATGTAGATGGCAAAGTGGCTACTTACCAGGAAATGTAATGGCGGTATTATTGAGAAATTGCAGTCATTTTGATAGATGCTTGCTCAAAAGCTTGTGAGATTTCTGAATCAGTTCGATATAAAATTATTGACGTGGTGGAAGGACAATTCACGAAACTAATAACCATATTGCAAAACGAGATTCTGCTGCTATAAAAATCATATGAATTTACCTTGACACATGTACCGTGATGGTAGAACCAGTTGTCGAGGCGTACATTTTGCAGGTAGCTTGAGCTCTTACAATTTTACAAAGTACCAGAATAAAGAGTTGAATAGCAGTTATTAGGAGAGTTGCTATCGGCAGTTCTATGCAAATATTACTTCTGAGCGCCTCATACTAAACAAAAGGTAATTTGTATTAACCTTCTGGAGTTCACCAAACATCTAGTAACTTTGGTAATTTGTAATAACCTTCTAGAGTTCACCAAACATCTAATAACTTTGCTTCTGCATAGACTGGCAAGTTTAAATGAGAAAGATAATGAAGATGATTACACAAAGAATTATTAACTTCTGATTCTCCTAGAACATGCACCATAAAGCAATCAGATCATAAAATTCAGCAAGTATATCGGCCATTTCATCAAGTCTTTAATCAGATTCAACTCTATTAAAACCTCTCCCCACATTCCACGGGGTATTATTAATATAAACTTCCGTTCTTGTAAAGCCTGCATACTTAAAATATAAATTCCGTTGCTGCTGCCAGCAATGAATACAACACTGAAAACCAGAAAAAATAAAAAAGCAAAATTGGTATGCTTTTATGATGAAATGAGTACATGACCGCTTGCCAAAGAGCATCAATTCAATTACTGGTTGGCAAACTTGATTCCCTTCTCAATAGATGCCAGGAGCTCAGGCTTCAGCTTTTCTAAGCTTTCCTTCTCATAGTCAGAGAGAGGGCCCAACCCAAAAATTTCCTCCACACCATTCTTTCCAAGCTTCACCTGCATAAACCAATGGAATAAACACATTAATACTTACTGAGTTGTCATGTAAATCACAAATGTTATAAGAAACACACCTTTGAAGCAAAGAAAGGAAGTTCAGTAACAGTCGATTGCACAAATGAACATTCCACAACATCTGGAACCCCATTAAGTCCTTTCAAGCAAGCATCAGAAAAAATGGCTCCTGCATAGCTGTTAGAAGACCCATCAAACGGGTCATTAACTCAGAAATCTTATTTTTTTCTTCCAAACCAGAAGATAAATGATTGGGACATAAGTGAAGAAAGAAGAAAAGAGGACTGCAAAACCATGGAATGAATGCAATAAAAATTCATTTCTTAGTAAAAGATGAAGCAATTTGATCTATTATAAAGTCATGAGGATACGCCTAACACAGAAGTACTCAATTTCTGGATGGCTGAATTCATGCACATATGCACCAAGCACAAGAGCTGAACAAATACAAAGAACAACAATGAATTAGACTTTGGTTGGGTCAAACAGTACAAATTATATATGGAAAGTCAAGGGTTGTAAATGCCAAATGTAATTTAAATTACAAGCTAGATTACTAATACAGGAAAGTTCTTGCCCAGGCCAGGTCTACCATAGACCCAGGCAAAAAATGGTTCAATTTTGAATGAATCTAATTTGAAAAATGACTCCATCTTATATTCAAATGACTCCACTCAAATATAAGACTCTACTCATGTATATTATCCATCCATGTATTACTCCATGTGTTTTGGTCTATGTAGACCAGGTCTAGCCAGGAATAACTCTCTAATGTAACTTAAAACACGTAATGAATAAGAAATATAATGGTAAGGCTGGGAGATTTTAAGCTCATACAATCTCTAGCCCTCAGTCAGTTGTCTGATTTGAAAATACGGAACCTGCCCAAGCCTGAAAAATCATTTTCCAAATTTCCTGAAAAAATTTTCAAGTCTTGACTGCTGTCTATAAACACAAGTACAAAAATCTGACAAATCATAAAACCGGAATTCTGACATGGCTACAATTATCTTATATTGATTTCTTTTGGTTCAAATTCACATAAAAACTTCAGTAGGAAGCCAGATGTTATGTTAAGCAGGTAAAAACAGTGTTACTTAATAAGCCAGAGAGCATCAAAATAAAATCAAATACGTACGCCATTGACAAAGTTGCAGAGCCCTTTCCAGCCTTTGCTTCCACAACTTCAGTCCCTCCATCTTGCGTTCTCTTTGTAAGAGCCTTAATATCATCATCTGACAAATTGGCTTTTGGTGTGGCCTACAAAATCCAACAATACAAAATCAGCAAAATGCAGATAAAAAACAACAAGACAACCTAAGCCCACTAGAAGACTGCACATGGGGGAGGGGACAAGCACATACTTGAGAAAATAGTGGGAGAATGGTAATGCCTGCATGGCCACCAACAACGGGTACATTAACCTCTGCAAACAAATGCATAAAGCCAAGATCAACACATGAAAGCTACACACCATAAATTAAATGTCCATGCTCTGTTATTAGAAAGAACAAAGAAGTCCAAAATAAGGGATTAAAAATTTGAACACTATAGGACACAATAGAAAACCGATACATAATGAAATTTGTCAGCATAACAACTTAATCCACTTAAGATGAGCTCTCATTCTCTTTTAACCAAAATGCAAAATGTTTAGATTTCTTTGGCAAATAGTATATGGAGAAAAAGCATTAAAAATTTCTAGTAAGCTGGTGACTAAAAAACCTGCAACATAAATTAAATGTTCATGCTTTGTCTTTAAAAATAACAAAGAAGTCAAAAATAAGAGATCAAAAGTTTCCTCACTATAGAGCACATTGGAAAACCTAAAAAAAAATAAAATATATCAGCATAACAACTTAATTCACTGAAGGTGAACTCTCATTCTCTTTAACCAAAATGCAAAATGTCTAGATTTCTTCAGCAAACAATATGTGAAGATTGAACTCTAAAATTTCTAATAAGCTGGGGACTAAGCAAACCTGCAACAGGCGCATTGGTCTTTCCGGCATAGAAAGTCTTGGCCCTAACCACATCAAGGGTGGTTACACCAAACAATCTCTTCGGGTCATAGGTTCCTGCCTTCTTGAAAACCTCAGCAGCAATAGGTACAGTCGAATTCACAGGGTTGCTAATCATATTAACAAGTGCCTAATCCCACAAATCAATTTCTCAAATATGTCAGTATAACCAATCAAATCCAAGCCAAGCTCCATCAAAGCAGAAATGTTTTAAGCACGAAGGGAGGTAGAAACTCACATTAGGGCAGTACTTAGAAATTGCTTCACAAAGACCCTTAACAATTCCAGCATTGATGTTAAAGAGATCATCACGGGTCATGCCAGGCTTCCTTGGAACTCCAGCTGGGATTACCACAACATCTGATCCCTCTAATGCTTTCCCCAGTTCCCCTTCTCCCATGTACCCTTTAACCTACATCAAGTAGGCAAAGAAAATGTTAATCGAATTAAAATTCCAAAAAAAAAAAACACAAGTAAAATAATTAACAAGAATTTTTAAATGCTGGTGAATCATTATAACTGATTCATTCAAGTCATAAGCATATAACTTCAGCGAGCAATAAACTAAAATTAGAACTAAAACAATCAAAACAACTTAGAAGTAGAAGTAAAGAGCCAAAAACCCTAAACAATAATTTTCTAAGGAGAAAAAAAAAAGAAAGTAGACAAGACACCTCGGATCTGGTGTTGATGTGGCTAACATCGGCGGCAACACCAGGGGTGTTAGCAATATCATAGAGAGCGAGGTTAGAGACGAGAGGATTAAGCTTCATGAGCAGAGCAAGCGGTTGACCGATCCCGCCGGCGGCACCGAGAACGGCGACCTTGCGGTCTGGACCGGCCTCAGAGGCGTAGCCACGGAGGAGGCGATGAGAGGAAGAGGTTTTGAGGGATCTGAAAAGTGAGCTCCTCATTTTCGATGGCCGATTGCACAAAGAAAAATTAAGAGTAAGGGAGGGTTTGTTTTATAGAGAGATGTGAGTTTTGATAGTCTCGGGGAATGCCTGCTTATGGAAGAGCACTGTGGCGTTTGTTTTTTTTTAATAAAATTTATTTATTTTGATATTCATTTTTTATATTTTTTTCAAACAAATTTTATATCTACTTAATTTACTTTTTCTTTTTAAAACAATTATCAATGAGTCAGATACAATACAACTTCAATAGTAATCTACAATTTTAGATGTAAAATTTCTTTATTACATTTATAAAATTATACATTTTTTTATATTCTATATATTATTTAAATAAATTTCATTACAAAATTTCTTGAGTTGGATATAAAATTTATTCATTTTTATTTTTTTTTTGTACACATTTGAAACAAATTAACTGTAAAATCCAAAGCCATCAAACACTATCCAAGTGTAGCTCTTGCTACACCTGCACTTTTTTCTCTAAGTTGTAATAAGAGTTTTACGGCTAATAATGGTTCAACAAGTCCAGAACAAACAAAGGAGAGGTAAACAAAAACCCACTCTCTAAGGTCACATTTAGAATCAGCAGCTCTTGCCAGTGAATAGGCTACACGGTTTGCTGATCGACAAACGTATGAGACTTTACATTGATTAATCTCAACTACAACTACACTTTTACTTCAGAGAGCGTTTGGTTTCCTTTCGAATTTGGTATTTAGTTTACGCAAAAATCCCATATTTCTGAAAAAATTATATTTCTAAACCCGTGGATTTGATATTTATTTTTTCATCTACGTAGAAAAGTATTTTTTTCATCTCAAATAGTGAAAAAGTTACTTTTCAATGGCTATTGACAATTATATATTCATATATTGACAAATATACCTTAAGTAATACAATATATAGATATACATAACCTTATATATATTTTTATTTGCTAAATTAAAATTTATATATTTATTTGACAGAATCACAATCATTATGATAAATTTATAAATAGTTAGTACTTTGAATGAAAATATTATATTATAATATTTTATAATATTGTTTTGATATAATATTTATATTATATATTAATTTTAATTATAAATTATATTAAGTTATATTATTTAATAATATTATATTTATTTTGTTCTATAATATTATTTATATTTCATATTAAATTGACGTTATTATAAATTTTATTGTATAGAATTTTTTGTGTACATTAATTAAATAAAAATATTCAATTGCATTAGGGGTATGATTATAATCTGAGTTAATTTCTTTGAACTATTCTATATATAAACTAAATATATTAATTTTAATTTCTCTTAAAAATTGTATATCCAATTAAAAACAAAAACCTTACCTTTCTGAAATTACTTATTTAGAAATTTATTTTACTAAAAAAGTAATTCCAAATAAAAATATTAAATTCAGACAACTAAATACCTCATTATTAGAAGGGTGAATTGATGTGAGTAAAAATTTTGGATGGTTGAAAATTCTAAGATATATTCCAATCTCTTTTTTTTAAATAGTAATCTAATTTTCATTTGATGACAATGATAAATATATCATTCAATAATACGTACAGATTATTATTAATTATTTTAATAATTTTTATTTTAAATTTATTTCAACAGTAAATATATTACTAAATCAGAACAAATGTAATGTGAATTACAGTTTTATATATTTTATTGAAAATATTTACTTTTGATAAATTTAATATAAAATATTAATTTTTTTATTTATATTGAATATTAGTGAAGAGTAGACAAGAAAATATAAGTGTGATTATTTTTATAATGATGATTAATAGTTAGTGATTGAACTAAGTCTTTTGAAGTAAAAGTATTTATATTTTTTAAAAAAAATATTACTTGTATGAAAAATATATTTCATAATTTTAAAATATATTTATTTCACAATGGTAATTTATATATTTTTAAAATTATTATATATAACTTAGCTAATTTATATTAATTTGTTAATGTTAAATTATTGAAATCATGTACAGTTAATTAATTATATAAATCAAATACTTTATCTGAAAATAACATAAATTATGTATTTATTTGTATCTAATAATTGATACTAAATTAAATATTACTTTTTAGACATAAAAATAGATAATATTTTTATTAAAATTGAATAAATATGAATATTAAATGAAGATGAGAGGAGATGGGAAGTAGAGAAAATATTCTTTTGACTTTCTTTTATTTTTTTTAAACTTTAACAAATCCAATAAATATTGGATTTGTAAGGGAGTGGAAGAGGGAACGCATAAAAAATACTTTTACCTTTTTCTAATTTTTTATATAAGAAATACTTTTACCCTTTTTTTAATTTTTTTATCTCTAATTTAGTAAACTTTGTTTTTATTTTCTTTCTTTCATTAACAAATGAATTTTTTTAGTTCCTTTTCAGATTAATATGTATTGGTCTATGAGTTAAAAAAGTAAAATAATAATACATTACAATTCTAAAATGATAAATTGGAAATGTGTGTGTGCACATAAATGTGTACTTACTTTTTAATTTTAATATTTCTTTTTTAAGTTAAAGAATCAAAATAATAATGTTTTAAATTCTAAAATGGAAAGTTGTAAACATAATAACTTAATAAATAATGATTTGTCTATCTATGAGTTAATTCTACTTCCACAATCCATTTTGCTAGAGCCCAACCTTATTATTCACTATAAACTAAAAAGAGAAATTATTTTGCGAACTCCAATACAACATGGCTTCATTTCAGCATAGATTATTTTTCTTCCTTTTATCAATTACACTGTGAAATTTTATCTTTTACTACTCTTTTCTTTTCTTTTTTTGGCTCAATTATATATTTTCCATCTTCATAAATATGAAAAAAAAACCTATT
The DNA here is from genome assembly GCA_949677035.1 of Omphalea diandra. Classification (NCBI taxonomy): domain Eukaryota; kingdom Viridiplantae; phylum Streptophyta; class Magnoliopsida; order Malpighiales; family Euphorbiaceae; genus Omphalea; species Omphalea diandra. Next base: position 23,917 of record CATIWR010245832.1, on the reverse strand, counting down.
TTTATTTTAAGGAATGTATAACTTAATAAAACAATAAGATAGACATTTATTAATTCAGTCTAATTCAATTCAATTTACTTTAAAACTAAATAACTAAATTTTATAATATGTAAAATTGAATCAAATTGAATTAGATTAGCGTTTAAATCCAATCAAATTAAATTATTTTAGTTTAATTTTATTTTTAGCCTAATTTCTATTTTGTTAGTATGTTTGGGTTCAATTTTATTGGACCAAAATATATATATATTTTTTTTTTATTAAACATCATAATGGGCAAATACATAAGCGATTAATTCACTTACCAACAGAAGGAAAAAAAATAATAATTAATTTTCCATATTACAAGCCAGCCTAATTTAGAATTCTTTTAACATTCAAAACAATTCTAAAAAAGGGGCAAGTGAGAGAGGGAATAACCAAAGAATTCCATATTGATTTTTTTTTTTTTTTTTTTTTGAAAAAAAAGACACCGTACTTAGCTATATGGCTAATTCCACATGCACTAGTAAGGCCATAACAAAAGTGGTATTTGATGTCAAAAGTATCCATATATTGTCCATTCATCATTCTAAATCCTGATGAACTCCTTAACATTCACGTCTTCATCGTCTACACGTTTCACAAATCATCAGGCCAAAAGTATATAAGTTAATAATGTCATTATGAAAAGGCATGTAAAATAAGAAAAGAACTTTCTTCTCAAAAAAAAGAAAAGAAAATAAAAGAAATTATAAGTAATTAAAAATGTATTTATTATACCTAAAAATGAGTTTATTGACAAGTAAAAAAAAAAAAAAAATCAACTTTCAGTATGAATAGCACAATCCTGAACTTAACAAGGGAAAACATTTATTATCGTGTTGATTAAATATGGCTTCCAAAACCTATAAATTTGATTAAGTGATAATGAAATCATTGGATATCAAGTTATTGATTTGAACTCAATCAATACCTAATTAATCAAGTGAAAAACTTGAAGCTAAAGTAAAAGCTCACAATATAGCCTTCTAAAGTAAAATGGGCTACCAACCTAGTAAATATAAAATCACTAGGTGACTTCTATTGTCCTATTACATTATTTAAATAGAATCAGCTTTTTAATTCGGTGTTTGTATGTTGTGAAGCTGAGGAAAAAAGAAGTAAAAAAAAAAATGAGAAGTTTATATAAATATAAAAAAGAAGTAAAGGAAAGTGTATAATAAAAAAAAAAAAAGGAAGGAAAATGCTACCTAAAATTTGAAGCAGAACTAGCAACAAGATGATTGAAGAGATAAAATTAAATCTAATGTCTTGACTTAATTTTAAAAATGTTGAGATGATTAGAGATAACACACTAATACAAGGTAGTAGAAGAGGCTTGAAAATGAACGGCGAGAGAGGTAGTAGAGTTTGATGCAGAGGGAGGTAGAAAAATGAAATATAAGGTGAAAAAGAGTAATTAAGATTAATTTAGGTTGTAATACAATACTAAAATATAAAACAATGTAGTTTAGTATAGAAGTTTAATAAGTTCTTTTCTTTAGTTATTAAACCTAAGAATAAAACTAAATTGAAATAACTGAAATTATCAAATTCTTAGTCATACTAGATCAAATTTTGAATAAATCAAATTGAATTTTCAAATTGAGGCTATCAAATTCGATTTTTTATTTGAATAAAATAGTGTTCGCTTATAAAAATGGTATGAAAGAGCTATTATCATTTAATTTTCCAAAATTGTCTAAACACCTAGAGGGGTCCAATGTTTATACACTTTAAACACTATGTCCCTAATTATTAAAGATGATAGTGTTTTAATTTGACTTGAAAAAATGATCTAAACTCACAAAAAAAAATTGAAACGACTCAAATCTAAAATGATTCAAAAAAATTTCAAGCTAAATCTGGCTTGTGAATCAATTTGTATTGATTTGATTTACAAATTGATATTTAGATTTCTTTAAAATTAAAATAAATTTTTTTATTTTAAAAATCAAAGTATAAGTAAATCAAATCAATATGACTTGAAAACTAAAAAATAATCTAAATTTCATTATTCATCTTAACTTGATCAACAAACTCAATCTGCTCACAACTTAAAGTGATTTAACTTAAATTCGCATGAAAAATTAAAATTTAAAATCAATCTTATCCAAATCCATCAAATATGACCACCCATTTGTCACTTTACTAATAAATATACACATTAAATGAGCTAATTTTCTCACCATTCATGGATTCTTGACGTTGTGAGGCTTAAAGGCAGTCAGTTCGATCAAGTCTCTTTGGATTGAGAAAAATTGGCTTGAGTGATTCTAGCTCAATTTCTAAAACACAGATGAAGGTGAGAAGGGAATCTGACTTTATGTCGAACTTTCACTCTGATGGTTAAATTAATAAACTTTGCAAAAAGGATAATTATGTGCAAGTGATAATAAAATGAATGAAATATCTGATGTTGACCTTTATATAGTGGCTTGAGTGGTTTATGTCCATGTTGGATCCAGACTCTAATTCCTTCCTAATAAGGAGTGTCCTTTCTTAAAGAGAGTAAACTTCTTGATGAGAGTTATCTTTTATTAATTAGAATGAGCCATGGGCTAAAAAGCAGCATATGGGTCGAGCCGACACTGGTCTAAAAGCTAAGAGCCCATTTTGGGTTAAGCTAAGCTTATAGTTAGCTTGTTGTTGAGGCCTCATGAGACCAAAGCAGGTTGTATATGTGATTGAGCCTAGCCTATTCTTATGAGGCTAGTATTAACTATCCCTCTTATTTGAGTTTATTTATGTCTTGGGAATGGTAAGAAAACATATGAACAAGCTAATAGGGGCATATCCGAATTTGGTCGAAATAATAAAGGGCCTAGCCAAACTTGACCAAGTTGAACAACTGAGAGCTTAAATGCATCAATTCACTAACATTGAGGGGAAATTTTAAATTTTAAAATTTAGAATGTTTTTTTAGTTGTCATGCCACTTGTCACCTGATTATCATGTCTTGTGTAGTTACCATTGATTAAGATGATCAAGGTCATTTGATTTAAGTGCATGTTCACATGGTTTAGCCTTTTGGCCTGCCTCTTCAAATCTATAAATACAACTATAGGGTTTGCAGAACTGTGAGCGATTCGGGTTTCACTCGAACTAATGGAATCATGTTTGTGACTTTATTCTTTATCGATCATCAGGGGATTGAGAGGACAAGGGTCATACATTGGTAATAACCTCTAATCATGACACATGATTAGACTAATGGGAGAGGTCCTTTTAGGCCTTACACAATTTTAAAGCCTTTAGTCTAATGGCCAAAGGCAGGATAATACATTGGTACTACTTCTAGGGAATGCAGAGTCACCACTCAACTTTGGTCAAGACAAGAATCTAAGGAAGGCAAAATTTGAACCTAACATAAGTCAATTATAAGACCTATTTTGTCTTCACCCCATTAGAGATCGAGTTCAAAAATTAGGTACAGCTTTGAAAAGAGATTACGCACCTCTAAATCACTCGGATATTAGGATACGACGTTTGGGCATCTTTGGTTCACTTTTTACATTTTAATTAAGTTATTGATTAATCCAATTATCACTCTTAAGTATACATCTAAATGTGATTCAATTTAACAAACAAAGTCATAAAGTCAAAAAGGGAGAGGGATCATGAATCATGGTATAGGGTCTCCACATGTATTATCATCCATCCACATACATAATCATCCATAATGGGGAGGAGGGTCATGTATATGGCATAGGGTTTTCACATGCATTATCACCCCATATTAAATGTAACGATGCATAATCACATAATCCATATGGAAAAATGGTTAAGACAAGTTCCTGGTCTAATTACAAGTAACCACCTATACCCAAAAGAAGAAATAAATTAGCAATCAGTCAAGCCAAAAGTGAACAAGTAAATAGAACATAAAGTGAATAAAGAAAGGCAGACAAGATCTAAGTTGATCACCATACCATAACTTCATAATCAAAGTACCTAATATATGACTAAACATGGAAAGTAAGGTATAATCACATAATGCAAACATGAAATGCAAAGTGCATTTTTTGGAGACGGTTTAGGCCTTAAGCCAAATATATATGGGATCCTAGGGTCAGTCATTAGGCCCTTTTCCATAATGCTCCTAAAGAGCTTAAGCATACCACTAGCCATTTGAGAGGCTACGATATTAGCATACTCATAATAGAATTTTAATACACATGAAACATATTATCCACTAGGCATAAGGTATAACAAAATAGGGGTCATAAATGACTGATCTTTCTTCCTAACTCTAATCAAGAAAACCATCTTGAAATAAATGAATGAAGTAAGCTAGCTAAATAGCTAATCACTCGTTCATGATAATGGATTATTAAAGTATTTATGAAATGATAATAAAGATCATAAGGCTCTTAAGGTCATAAGGATGCCAAATCCCTTTCTTAATTATTGTTAAAATGATGCCCAAACAGAATATATAACATACAAGAAAATGTAAAGGCATGAAGAAGAAGAGATTATAAGCATGAAAACTATAAAATCCAACCCCTAACTTGATCCTTACTCTATTTTTTGAATGAATAGGGAATCGTAGTCCATGGAACTTACCCTCATTTTGCCATCAGAACTCACAAGACATCCTTAAGATATCTCAAAGAAAGAATAAAACAAATAGGGAAAAAGGTGAAAAACACAATTTGTTCTCAATAAAAAAGGGTTGTACAAACCAATTAATGGTCTGTACAAACCATAAACAGGTTTGTATAACCCATATAGACTAGTTTTTTAAAGAAGAATAAGAAGAATGAGAAAGAAGAAGAAAGGTTAGAGGGATACTAAGATGTTTCTTACTATTGCCTTACCCTTCGAGGCATTATAGTTTGATTTTATCCTCTAAAATGCAAGGGTTATGCACAAATGAAAGTCACAATGCTTAGAGAACCATGTTAGATCTTGGTGTGAATGACTTAGGGTTTAGTTTACTATGTTTAAGAGTGTTTATAGAGCAATTTTGGCAAAGTTTAATTAGGGACTTCTAAGCCTCCTCTCCTTCTTCAAAATGGGGAGTATTTATAAAGAAAAATGGATGTAACTAAGCCAAGGTAGCTCTGGTTATATTTTATCCTCAACCCATAATAGAAAGAGGTAAAAACATTCTGGAGTTTAGGATTTTAGGATGGTCTGTACAACCAAGAAATTGGCTATGCAACCTTGTGAATGATAAGGGTTTAGGTTCAAGAACCTTCTATTTGTTAAGATTCTTACATTAGTTGTACAACCAAGTAAGATGGTTCTATAACCATCTAAAAGGTGGCAGGGTAGTTTCAAATTAGTTTTAATTGGGCTTTCGGCTTGGTTTGAGTTTGATCTAAGGCTTCTTTAAGCTTTGTTCTTTTCCCTTTGCATGTTCCCCCTTATATTTTGGGAGACAAATTCAATAGTTTATTTTTTTTTTTAACTATTGGGCTTGCATTCTATAACCCAAAATCCAACGCTTATAGTATGGGTGTTCAATGCAATGCACATGAGTACAATCGCGAATGAGTCAAGCATTATGTCAATAAGTGTGCCAAAAAACTAAGGATAAGTACTTAATATATGTCTAAAAATAGCAAGAAAAAATAGATTATTACTCAACATTCAATGTTTTGTTGCATGCACATTTTGATGACTCATTATTGAGACATCTCATGATGGAGCTAGAACCTAATACAGTTCTCTTGGGAGAGTGATTCTCCCTACAACTAGTTGAGGTTTTCGTGAACAATAAATATATGTACAGGAAGGGGAAGAATAAGGCATCAATGACCTTTGCAGTTGCCACTAGTGTATTTAATAAGCAACATCAGAGATCTTGAGGAGACTACCTCCTAGTTGGTGCATCAATTACAAGAGAAAGATATTTAGATTTAGGCGATGCAAACCACTATAGAGGATTGAATACAATAGTTGATTCGTAGCACCCAAAAGCATGTACCAAGCCCTTTTATTTCACCTCCCAATGATACCGCAACAAGATTCATCTTTTGGTAACTCATGAGTACATATTTCTTATGTATCTATTTTTGGTGTTGTGAATTTACTTAACTTTATAATATTGAGATTTGAATATTTATCTTTTAATAGTTTATGTCGTATATTATTTTATTTCATTTAATTATTAGTTATGTTTCAGTATTTGTAACGCTTAATTTATTTTGAATTGTATACAATAATAACAATAATAATAATAATAAATGAAACATAAATACAATATTAATGTTATAAATTATTTAGCTATTTAGCTATCATAAGCTAAGTGGTCACTAATGTGGTAGATAAATTAAAACCACTTAGCTTATGGTCTCTAAATGGAGACCATAAATAAAGATCACTTATGGTCTCCAGATAGAGACCACATATTGTAGTCTCTAAATAAATTTAGTCGCTAAATTGTCTCTGAATGGTCTATTATGGTCTCCCATAGCAGTGACCACGAAACTTAAAGATTTTCAAATTGGATTGAATAATTGGATTGGACCAAATCAAAATCGAAAATCTCTAACATGAATAGTAAATATTCAAACTGAACCATATAAATTTTTTAATTGAGACAGTACTAGAGATATTATTCGAATAAAGAACTAAACTGAACCGTATTATTGTCGTTCTAAACCAAAAAACCAAACTGAATAATAAAACCACTCAATTAGTTTATACTGCTAAAGATTACTACTCTTGAAAACTAATAATAAGACTATTTATTAATTATTAATTTAGTAGCATATATTAAAAATAATTTCAATTTAACATTTAATATGTAAATTATTAATTATTATTTATTAAAATATCACTTATTTATTTTAGTCTTTGAATGATTAAAAGTGAGAAATATAAATTTATTTTTTGGCTCATAAAGATGAAAATGAAAAGTTTAATTTTTAGTAAACTGAAATAATCGAATATCCGAACCGGTATTCGACTAAAACTTATTGTCCCAAAAGAATAGAATAACCGACCTGAACTAATATGAATTTATATGAAATCAAATCGAATTTGATTGAAAATTCAAGACGATACCGCTTCTTCATTTTTAAAATCTATGAAATTTCAATCTCATTTAAAGATTTATAAATTCTCATCTTAGACTAAATTGTGCTCACCACTAGTCTTCCATGGTAAACATTTACTGACCACAAGGAGATCATTTAGTGACCACATATTGTGGTTGCTATTTAAAATTACAATGTGTGGTCTCTATTTTAGTGGCCACACACTCATTATGGTTGCTAAAAATTTAGCAATGAACATTTTAGTGGCCATCTTATGTGGTTGCTAAGTGGTCACTAAACCTAGTTAGCAACAACATAAGGTGGTCGCTAAAACATATTTTTTGTAGTGATTCTTGAAATTTTCTGATATAACTTCATAAAAAAGGTCTCATATTGGAAGGTGAAGGTTTTAATTTTATTCTCTTTCACTTGATTTGTATCCTCATGCGCAATCTACAAGGCCCACCAAATTTCTTTAACATAAGTCATCTTGTTATTCACTTTTACGCAAGGCACAAAAAAGCATGCAGATGGCTTTATCAATATTTGCAACTTGTTTCCTTATCATATATTATCAATGTCTTTCTTTGTTTAAGTTCATCAATGAGTGTCTTCATTGAAACAAATGGACCTTTCTCTATAATTTTCCATAATTCAATGGATTATGACCTTAGGAAGTAACACATTATATTCTTCTAATAATGATAGTCAATTTCATCGAAGAAAAGAGGTTTCGCCACTGATTGTCTTTCTGGTCCATGCTTATTTTGAGCTACCATTTTATCATATTTCTCTAGCAATTAAGCTTAAAAAAGAGGTAAGGTTTCGATACTAAACATTAAACCTAAATGAAGAAGGTAACCTAAGAGAGAAGGGTTAATTTGGTTACAAATAAAAATTATAAGATGAGAAACAGAAGGAAAATCAATCACATAAATTTATAATGATTCAACAATGAGCCTATGTCTACTCAGGTAACAAAAGGAATGGTAAGAAAAGCCACAAGCTCTATGATCGAGAACTGATTAAGGATCTGTCTTATAAGGAAATTGAAGATGCAGTGTTTGCAATCAACCTTAGGAAAGCACCTGGCAAAGATGGTTTCACTAGTGGATTCTTCCAATCTTATTAAAAGGATAATGGGAGCGACATTTGCAAGGTTGTTAGATATTTCTTTAAAGAAAAGAGAATGTTGTGGAACATTAATCAGACATCTATTTCTTTGATTAGAAATATCAAGCATTTGTGCCCCATAAGCCCATGCATAGTCCTATATAAAATTATCTCAAAAAATCTATTAACTAGACTCCAAAAGGTATTGCCTTTGATAAGGGGAAGAGCAAAGTGCCACTATAAAGGGGAAATTATTTTAGACAATATCTTACCAGAACACGAGTTTATGCATAACATGAAAATAAGAAGGTCTAACCAAGAATAACATTTGGCAGTGAAAATGGATATGAGTAAGGCCTAAAATCATATAAAATAGGGCTACATTAAGCACATCATAAAGAAGTTGGACTTTCATAGGGGGTAGATTAATGAGTGATGGAATGCATTTCTTCGGTCTTATATTCTATTAACTTTTATGGTGAGAAGTATGGTTTTATCCTTCCCTTTAAAGGAATTCAACAAGGGGATCCCTTATCTCCACTTTTGTTTGTCCTAGTTATAGAAGGCTTTCACACTTGATCAATCAAGTAGCCAAAAAAGGTGCAATTAGTGGGTTGAAAATCACAAGAAGAATCCCGATGATTTTACATCTTCTTTTTGGATGACTCATTTTTCTTCTGCAAAGCTAAGTAAGAAAAAGTTGCAAATTTAAAGTCACTCTTAAAAGGCTATTACAATGTAAACAAATCCTTCATTTTCTTTAATTGAAACACACCTACCCATTCTCACACCACTCTAGCTTTAGCCTTGGGAATTTCAAACATTGGTGGATTGGATCGCTATTTGGATTTACCAGTAATCATTACAAAATCAAAAAGGTAGACTTTCAGTGAGTTAAAAGATAGATGGAACATAACAATTGGACTAAAAGGAGCAGTTGTTGTCGTTGGGGGTAAAGAAGTTCTTATTAAGGCAATAGTAATGGCAATTTATAGTTGTTGGGTTTTGTAGAACGAGCACAATGAAAAAATAAAAATTTTCTACACACAAAACTCACCAAGGATCCATGTGATTTGATTAAACCAATAACAAAGTATGTGAAACCTACCAATTTGAATAATAGTTGTGCAATTATTGGAAGGCATAAAGGGGATTTACACTAGTAATACCTTACCTTGAGCTTGGACTCAGATCTAAACACTACCAAAGAGTGAACATCCTCTATAGGTATCCACACAAACAGTCAGTCTCTAAAATGGGTAATGTGCTAGCACTATAGATTTTCTTTCTCTTTAAAGCATTTTCTAAAAAGGCAACATGAATATGCTCTCTTGCTATTAGAAAACCCTAAACATACATATATATATCTTAATCGTTAACATATTTATGCTAACTCTGTATCTTAAAAGGTACAAATAAGATATCCTATTTTAGGAAATATATATCTAAATAATTTAGACAATATCTCTAATTATCTTAAATATAAATAGACAGAGTGAGAAAAAACTATTTTGCTTTGGGCCTATTCTATGTGTGTGACCTTGTAGGTTCACATAATAGTGGTAATGGGCCAAAACCTATTTCTAACCTATAAATCTTAAGTAACATCTAGCAAGACATTATAACTACCTAAGTTATATGAAGGTCTATGATCCGACCTAACTTATTTTACAAATAGTATTATAATCCTTTTGTCACATTATCTCTCAATTAAACATAAGGCATGAATTGGGTTATCTTTATACAGTTCAATTCTTTCTTGATCTTTAAGTAGACTAATGTAAAATGATATTGATAACCTATATTAATTCATTTCCACATGACCATACAATCTCCTTAATCTAACTTATGGAGGGGCCTAGAGATATATTCCTCTATATGATTTACTTTATCTCAAATATCAGTCTATATAATTATCCTATTAAAGATAATGTTAGATTATAACAAATCATGAATTTCATCATATTAAAATCTATAGTGATTTTTACGTCAGATGATTAAGTCAATTTATTGCATGAGAATCACTTATGACAGTTTATCTATGTAATGTTCTCATAGCGGGTTGATCTAATATAATGTTTCTTAAATATGTATTGATATGTTTTTCTTAATATCATATATCCATGACTAGTAAAACATAGTCATCAAACAAAACACATACTAGACTTAATTCATTATTATCCCAACACTAATGACCAATTAAGGACAATTTATAATAGAATTCTTTACACCTAAAGGTTTTACTATCTAGTCACATACTTGATAATATTAGGTAGAATTAACTATTCATAGAATTTATCATTTAGCCGTAAACAAAAAAGATAATAAAAATGTAACCATGACATTGTTAAGAAAATATCCATTACAAGACATGGCATAGGGCACATAATTAACAATACTTTGGTTGGTTTCAAGTTGCCCAGTAGCATTTATAAAACATCAACCAATTATTTGTAAGGTTCTGATGGGGTCAGAAGAAAGACAAGTACACCATGCTTCTTGGGATAAACTTTGTAAGCAAAAGATTGAGGGTAGTTTGGTGTTTAGACATCTTTAAAGTTTTAACTTAGCTCTTCTGATGAAACAAGGATGGTGGATTATTACAAATCCAAATTCCCTTTTTATGCGTGTTCTTAAAGGCAAATATTTTCCTTCCTCCTTATTCATAAAGGTCCAGAATTCATATAACCCATCATAATGTTGGCAAAGTTTGATGGCAGGCCATCATGTTTTATCTAGGAGGCTTAGATGGCAAATTCACTCTAGAAATAGTATACATTATTTGGTTGATCCTTAGCTGCCTACCAACTTTCCTTTCATGCTGAGAATAATATCATCTGGTTACGATGCGATCACGTAGGTTAAATAGCTCATAGGTGATCAATCTCATATGTGGAAACACGAGTTAGTGGTTCAATTATTCCAGGAAGATGATACCAAAGTGATCTTATCTCTCCTAATTAGTTATATTGGAAGATGGGATAGACTTATTTGGCATTACATGAAGAATGAATGTTTCTCATTAAATCAAGATATTTTATGGCAAAGGTCGTTAAATTGCAACACTTTATCATTTATTCCTCAACATTCATATGAAGGATGAAAGCAGTTATGGAAACTTAAAATCCTAAGCAAGATTCAGGTTTTCCTTTAACGAGCTCTTTGTGAGGGCTTCCCTATGGGCAATGCAATCTATGAACATATGCCCCATTGTGATGGCTTGTGTAATGTGTGTTTATAGCTAGAAATAATATAACATGTCCTTTTTTATTATAGAATTGTGAGGCAAGTATGATTGCAATCTTTATTGGGTCTACAGTCTACTATGTTATAGGGGCAGGATATGATATCACATTGGACTGGAATGTGTGTGAGCATCTCTACTCATTCGAACTCAGTTGGTCTACTAAAGCAATCAATCTTTATTTATTAGGAAATATGAAAAGCATAAAATGCATTTTTATTTGAAGGTACCCTTATAAATTGTAGCCAAATATTGCAGAATGCAACTAAAGGTTCAGAGGATTTCAATATGGTAGCAGTCACACCTAAAACAGTCGTATTAGAGGTTGGAGAAGGACTAGGGGCTGGTAACCACCTGAATATTGGTGCATCAAGTTTAACTTTAATGCGGTAGTGGATAAGGAAAAAGTTGTAGTAGCCATAAGTGATGTTGCAAGAGATTACTCAGCAACAATTCTTTATACTAGTACTAAAAGATTTAGAGACATCTTCAGTCCCACTCTTCTTGAAGCTTTGGCACTTAGAGAAACTATTGCTCTAGCTAAATGCTACCTTTGAAAAAAATGCCAAACAAATCATTTGGGCAACTAACAAGGTGGTTGAAATTCCTCAAGAGATAGCTTCACCACTTGCAGATGTTAAGGTTTACTCCTCCTTTTTTGTTTCTACTATTTTTAGCTTTGTTAAAAGGGATTGTAATTGGATGGCTCATAAGTTAGCCAAGAAAGCCATTCAGGATGAATTGTTTAACTCATTTCTTGCTTTGCAAGTGAGTTGACTTCAAGATTGTGTTAACTTGAATTAGTCACTTACTATTTATATTACCTTTGTTTCTAGTTATTAAATCTTTTATTATTTTGTTGAAAAAAAAACTTAGTCCTTTTTTACTTTTTTTTCAGCCTCAAGGATAACCTTTTCTTTTGCAAGCTAAGAAAGAATCTTTACAATTATCTCTTTTGGTTATAGAATAAGAGAGACAATCCATTCCTTGGTATTTTTGAACGCATAGTATCAACCTTAACCACTTAGAAAAGGAGAGATCCTAAGCAATTATGTCTAAGTTTCTTGATAGGCATCAAATATAATTAGTGCACAACAAAAACTGACTCTCACTTACTTGAAGTTAGTTGCAAACTCTTTAGGCTTTCGTTACTCCAAAATATGAAAAGCAATATGAAAAAATATTTGCACAATCAAATGTAAGCTTTTCAAGATGTTCTTCTTCCATTTCAATCTCCAAATGAGCGTTCTTTTGTATGAAAATCCCAAGAACTAGTTAATAAAGACAATAAAGTAGTTTGGTAGCTTTGAAAAAACTAGTCGTTATACCTTTCAATGCCTATTGAATCCTTTTCATGGTCATTGAATTTCCAAGGTTCATTTCCAATGCTTGTTGAATTTTTGCCATACTGGTTGAGATATTAAAAAATGCCCTATTGAACTTTTCTTGCAATCATTGAATTTTCTCCATGGTGGTTGGCATATCCATTTATCGTCATTGATTTACACAAATTGGTTAAGGTGATTTTGAAGGATTTTTCAATGCTTGTTAAATTTCTTTAATGCCATTGATTTCTCTCAACACTCATTTCGATATAGTCCATGGTCATTGGAGTCATCTTCATTTATAACAAAAATAAATGAGTAAGATTTCATTCATCTTGTTATTCAACTTGAACGCTTGTTGTTTTCCTTCCACACCTGTTGATTTTCCTCCATGGTCATTAAAGCTTTGGTCTTTCTCTTCTCATTTATGCCATCCACCAAATGCCTTCAGCATACCCACTTGTCTTGAAATGTTTTGCCTCTATCCTTAAAAGTATATTAAGGGCCCAACAAATTCTTAAGTAGGTAGTTTTTCAAGCATCCTTTCCTTATGATTTTGGCATGTCTTTCAAAATATTATTTTTTGAGGTATGCTTTTATCTTCTTCTTTGGGTATTAACCTTTCAACAAAAGCCACAAACACAAATACTCAATCATAATAAGATTAGAACTTCTCTTGATTTTGGGATTATTCAAAACACCTATAGAAAAGAACAATCTTGAGGTCAACAATCTCTCCTAATAACACATTAGTCTATACATATGGTTAGTGATATGGTAGTGTAATGTCATGAGTTAAATCACATATTAGTTGGAAATTTTGGGTAAAAGAGTCCACGACCCATTTGATTAATGGGCACTCATAGATCGACATAATTATATTGCAATCTAAGTAAAGATAATCATTTAATAATTTGAAATTTAGATTCTAAAGGGAATTTGAGATTGAGCAAACTTATTTCACTTATTTATTAAGAGAAAACAAACATTATAAAGGTGATTATAAGAAAAAATATCTTCTTTCTCCTTTCTAATTTTCTACTTGCTTAAGATATAAAAGACTAACAAAGGGCTCTTGTATTGTGGAAAATAATTTCTTGCCTTCTGATTAAGGTCTGATTGATAGTTCCAATTCATAAGGAGTATGTTAGTTGGTGAAACAAATCCATAACTAATTCAAGAGTTGTCTCCATGCTTTAACTAGGTATTTACGTTTAAGTTTACAAAACATTAATCGAAATAAATTATATATGCATTGATTAATAATACACTTCAAATGAAATCATCACTATAATTTAAAATTGTAATTTTGATCTTTTAGAACAATTAATAGATACGAACATTTGCTATGAATAGGCATAAAAGTGGAATACATAAATAGGATAAGAATGAAAATCATGATATTTAAGCTGAATTAAGTTACATAATTATAAATAATCATTATCACAATAATGAAGAAGACCTGCTATTGGTCTCCCAAATCATGACACATGAGATAGACTTTATTACTAATATGAAACTTCTCCATTTGTCCCAAAAATATACGCTCCTGTATTTTTGATCCTGTATAACAATCAATAGATATGAAGCTTTGCTATGAATGGGCATAAAAATGGAAGCACAAATTCGATAAGAATGCAAATTTGAGGAAAAGAAAAGGCATTAATTTTCCTTTGATCATGATATTTAAGATAAATTAAGTTACATAATTATAAATAAGACGCCAATAATGAAGAAGACCTACTCTTGATCTCACAGACGGTGACACATGAGATAGACTTTACAATTAATAGGGAACTTCTCTATTTGTCCCAAAAACATAAGCTCCTGCAGTAACCAGACATTTTAGATAATCGTTAATAAAAAAAAAGCATTTTTCAATATGTCAAAAAAAAAAGTAAAGAATGAATAAAAAGGTAATTTTTTTTGAACTAAGGTCTATTTTGGCTCCTCAATTATTTTAGGATATTCAATTGACCTTAAAATTAACTTTATGACATAGTAATCTCAAAATTCTCAAAAATTAGTCGTAATAAGCCTAATTCTAACATAATAAGAATGTGTGCATTACAAACACCAATGAAAGGTGTAATATCAACTCTCTCTCTCATTTATGTTTTATATAGAAGAGAAAAAAACTCATTGTTTCGACTTTCTCTTCATCCTTTGCCTCTTTTCTCTTTTAATCCTCTCATGATTTACATCTTCTTATCAATGGTACCCCTAGCATAGGGAGTGACTACGGTGCAGGTTTCATTCTTGACAAAACATGTGGAAGTGTCAATGTTGGCCAAAACCTTAAGTCTAGTTAAGAAATTAGGTGGAACTACCGTCACTACCATCGTGCCCTTCCAGAAGAAAATTTGACCATGATAGAAGTGATCATGACTATGACTAAGAATGAGATAGAGATAAAGATAAAGGTGAACTTGATAATCACAAGCAACACCATCATCACCATAATTCAGAATTATCATCATCTACAAAAGCATCCTCCGATATGACTACTATAATTATCAATTATGGGTTGTGTATTTGATGATTATTTTGACTACAAAAAATTGTTGTGTTATGTTTTAATTCTTGTATATATGTTAGACAAAATTAGAGATTGGATTTTTTTTTTCTAGCCACGTTAGTTGTTCTTGTTCATTCTATTTGCATGAGTTATTCTGGTTTGTCGTTCTTATTCTGGTTTGTCGCTACTTATTTTATTTGTAGATAAAAGTTTGTTCCATTTTAGATAATGTTTTGTAGGATGTAATAAGATATAATGGAATGTAATCAAATACAAACCCAATGAACTATTAAACTAAAATTTTATTTGATTATATTACATTACATTTCATTACATCTTACCAAACAATACCTTATGTTCTAGTTTTGAATATTTCAATTTGTTTCCTTCAAAGGCTTATAACTTATTCTCGTTCCTTAATTTGATTGGGAATTTTCAAAGCCCATGTCTGCCTACCTATTCTTTATGAGATGAAGCTATTTTTCTTGCTTTAAATTTGAGGAGCCATATGTTAAGGTTCGGAAATCTATTCTCTCATTCTGATTGATTTTGATGGATTGTTTTTTTTTTCTTTTTCTTTATTGTTTTTTGGTGATTTTTTCCTTCATTGTGTTGTGTATTGAATTTTAACAAAGATGAAGAAAGATGAGGTTGGATTTTAGTAGTTAACCGCAAGTGTTCTACTGATGCATTTGATGTATAAGAAGGGTTTAAGTGATCCAAAATCGATAGCTTTTATAGATAATAGGCCATAAAATTAATTTTAGATCCAATAGACACCTCAAAATAATTAAGGGGCCAAAATAAACCTTAATCTTTTGTTGTTTTAAAATATTAGATATAACATAATTCAGATCTTATGTAACACAGCTCATCCAGTCTCCTAATTATATATATATATATATATATATATGCAAATTAAGAATGATAAAGATTGTGTAGTTACCTAGTGTAGGCATCAAAAGAGAGAGTGCTGCAATACCAGCAATCTTAAGTGGCAATCCAGTCTTAATCATATCTTTGATCTCAATATGCCCTGTAGTGAACCCTACAGTATTTGAAGGAGTTGAAGTTGGAAGCAGAAAAGCAAACTGTGCTCCAATTGCTCCAGGAACCATAAGGAGTAGAGGGTGTACATGCATTGTTTTTGCAATTTGGATGAGTAGAGGGACCAAGATGGTGGTCGTAGCATTGTTGGAAGTGATGAATTCAGTCATTGTGGCACTTATGAGGCAAACAAAAGGGGCAATGGCCAAGTATGGAGCCTCACCCAAAAAGTCTAAGCCTTTTGATAGCACACCAGCCAGCCCACTAGTCCTCACTCCATCAGCAATGGCAAAACCAGCTCCTAGTAGCAATATGATGTTCCATGGCAGTTTCTTGCATTTGTTCCAATCCATTAATTTCTCTCCTTTTTGCTTTTTGCTGGGAATTATGAATAGTAACGTTGCCATCATAACCTATATGGCATAACACTCCATGTTATATATATAAAAGGATTGGTTTTCAGTGATTAGTTTGTGTATATGCAAATTCAAATTCTTGCATATTTTACATCTATCCCTCCCTGTGCTCCAAGCATTTGTTGATCAATACAACACATGTTTAAACTATTCCAATCTCTTATCTGTCAAAATTTTCTCATTGGTGCCATTTCAGTACATGGGTGTGTGTGAAAAGGAGCTCATTTGCATGTTTTTGGTGAGAGAATATAAAACTCACACTGACAGTTCCATCGCCAGCACGTCCATTGAAGAGAGCTCCCCAACCTGGAGTCTCATCTGTTAGGCTTCTGGTCATCCATAGAACTATTAGAGTCTGCCAAAACAAAGTCAAAATCAAGGGTCCTACGTCCCAAAGATTATATAGTTAGTATCAGTCAACAACCATTAGTATTCACATACCCCAAATATGCCTAAAACCATCTTTTCAGCAAAAGTCATTGGACCTACACAGATCAAGAATCAAGCTCCTGATTACTCGCATAAATACAAAGGGAATTTTAATAGTGGCCATGAGTAGAATAGTATCCTAAGTCGATAAAGTTCATTACAAATTTTATAATTTATAATTGAAAACCATAATATCCACTTGTTCAAATTGTCTTTTGCATAGTGGTTGTTATTGGGGATATTAAAAAAATAATTAATCAGCTAACTTTTTATTTGGTATACTAATTGTGTATAAGAAAATAAAGAAATTAAATAAAAAATAAAAAGAAAAAAAATATCTTTTTTTTTTCTGTAGTTCGGATGTCCTATTTATATAAAATAAAATTTAAAATTTATTTTTAAGAGAAATAAAATTGTAAATTATGAATTTATCAAGATTTTTTAAAATTTGACTAGTTAGTGAATCAATAATTTAATCAATTTTTCAATCAATCTCACATATCTAACTGGTTCGATTCAATTAATTTAATAACAAATAAAATTCAAATATTATTATTAAAATTGTTTTACAATTAAAAATATTAAAGAATATAAATATATTTATAATAATTAAAAATAAAAATGATATTGAAAATCAATCCGAACTAAATCAACTCTACCACTAATTTGATTCTTGATTTTATTAGTATAATCGATTGATCTAATTTAATTTTCAAAACATTATAACTTACTAAATAATATGAAAAAATAAAAAATATTTTTTATAACTTTAAACCCTTCACACTTATTAACTTTTATTTCTTTTTACTGGAGAAAAATATTTATTATACTTAAAACCTGATTGAAAATTTTTACTTCCTTTTATTTCTTTCTTTTTTTGCTTTTCAAATACAGAATAATTAAGATTACTTCTTTTCTTTTTTTTTTTTTTTTAACTTTTCTCTCCACCTTCATCAAAATAATCAAGCAGAAGAAGACAGGATTTACGTACCCAACATTTGAAGTTCCCTCTTAAGGTGAGATCTGTCCAAATAAGCAGAAAGGACTTGGCCTGAACCCCTTGAGCAATACAACAAGCAAAGTATGGCCCACAAAGCAAAGAAGAGTATCAAAGCCAACGGAAACCCGAAAAAGAACCAAGTGCTGAAACTGATCGGGTCTGCCCGAGGAAAATAGCTCTTCCACATGCCCACCAATATGAGATTGACACCTGTCCCAGTCAATGTGCTCATCCCACCAATTGCAGCACAGTATATCACCCCCAGTACGACTGCCTTGCAGAACTTTCCTACCTCTTGGTTGGGACCCACAGGCAACCGCTGTAAGATACCAGTTGCTACCGGCATCATGATAACTGCCGCCGCCACGTTGTGCATCCACATGCTCACAAATGTTGTGGTGCCGCATATGCCCAGTAGGAGCAGCGGTGGGTTCACTGGATCTCCGCAAAACATATGGGTTATCTGTGTTATATAATTACCCACAATTCAATCTTCAATAGCCCAATAAATCATTAAGAAACTAATGATGGGTTTGAAAGGAAATTACATGAAACTCACATTTAAGGCCAATCTCCGGTGAATATTGTAATGCTCAACAGCAAGAGCAAGGATAAAGCTTCCAAGAACAAGAGCAATCACATCATCCATATAAGATTTAGCGACAGCATCAGAAGAACAGATTCCAAAGAGCGGAAACAGGAATAGTGGAGCCATGGAGGTGATCGGCATAGGAACAGCCTCCGTTATCCACCAAGAAAACATCCATGCAAGAATGGCTAACATGTTCCGGCTAGTCACCGGAGACGCATCATCTAGCTTCACCAACAGGCATATTATGGCGCACAAAAGGGGTCCTAGCAGGATGTAGAAATTGGCTATGGTTAGTAGGGTAGATAGAGATGAGCGCTGGCTGGAGCTTGATGGCCGTTGAAGTTGTGGATCATCGACGGGAAGAAATGGAGTCTTAGGGTCATTGGAGATGGGATAACTGTTTTTATTGTTGTTCATTTTCTGTTGAAGGCAGGCGGATTTGTATCAGAAATGGCTGTGGATGCTATCTAAAGAGCTTATAAATGGAAATGGAGTTGTATGCTTACGTGACTAGTGTATATCTATACATCTGGATTTACATGGAGGGAAACTAGGAGACAAATTCTCTTTTATTATTAGTATTATAACAACAATAACCACAATAATAATAATAATAATAATAATAATAATAATAATAATAATAATAATAATAATAATAATATTATTATTATTATTATTATTATTATTATTTACAACATATGTATAAATATTAAAATTAAATTATTGAAAATTAAAATATTAATATTTAAATTTTATTAATTTATTTTTAATATTAAAAATAGTATTAAAATATTTATTATAAAAATATACGTAATTAAATAAATAATATATTTTTATAAATAGAATAATATATATATATATATATATAATATTGTAAATTAATTTTATCCATTCTATAATTTTTAATATATTTTAATTTTAATTTATAATTTATAATTAAATAATTTTATATATAAAATTAATAAAGTTTTTAATTACATATTTATTAAATAATTAATTTAATAGATCATCTTAAATAAATTTTAAATTTAATAAATAATAAATTATTATTTTAGACATACTCTAATTTGGAAACTTATCATATGCATTGATATATTGATTTGTCTAATGTTCATTATTTTTGTCACACGTGCTTAACATATGCATATATAGAATCAAATAAATTTTAGAAAAATTTATGTATGACCAGAAATAGCTGGAAACATTTTTACTGATAAGAAAATATTATAATCATGATTGATTTGTTTTTTAAGGTACACATATTTATAACCAATTCAAGATAGTTACGTGTTAAGATTTCTAAGTGGTGGCATAAATTTTATTTTATTTATGAAATATATAAAAGCTTGTTGACTGAACATTTTGTATTATTGTGTATAATAATAACATAATTTTTTAATTAAATTTAAGGATGTTTGTCTATTAAATATTTCAGGGCATAAGGACTATTAATATTTACAATAAAAGAATAGATAATTGGCATGACCTTTTTAATAAATATAAAAATTATCTAACAATAATTTTTTAAAATATTTGGAATATTTATTTTTTTAATAAAAAATTGCAACAATATTAAAAACATTCTAAAGTAATAATTGTATAATAATATTTTAAAAAATATTATTTATTTTAAATCCTTTATAATTGAGATACTATTTTTAAAATATATAACATGATAATCTTAAGATTAATGTAGCTAATTGTATTTAGTAACTGGATATGTTATTCATTACATGATTTAATTTCAGGTATGATTTGTTTTTGCCTTTTTAATACTATTATAGAGAGGATTATATTGATAAATTTTAAATTTTAACATCTATTTTTTAAATAATTTTATCTTATGCTAGTTTAATTAATTAAAATTAACTCAAAATTCACATTAAAATAATAATAAGTAAGTAAGAATTAATAGAAAAAAAAATTGAACATAATTAGTTGTCAGGTGAAAATTGGAGATTGATTAGTAGTGTTATAATTGGCCCACCGGAAATTTAAAAAGTCTGTCTCAGCTATTACAAATGAGGCCCAACAGCAAAAGCAGTTCCCCTTCCATAGGTTTTTTATCGCAGCTTAAGATGCCATGTGCCAGCCAGGAAATCATGACTTAACAAACATGTGTAAGTGATGTGACTTCGTATTCTCTGCAGGGTGGGCCAGAAACGGAAGAGAGAAAGGGGCTTGTAATAATTGTAAATTTTATCCCGTATCGCTTTCATAAGGTAATGTCAGCCGCTCGTTTTGTGAATTATTGCCTTCATAAATTATTGGTGTGGAAGAAAATGGATTTGCGATTGATTCTAGATAACCATAGAGCCAAATCGACGCAGTCCACTCAATTAATTTTTTTTATGAGTATTCATAAAAACATTGTAGGGGGTTGATTGAATCAGGGGTGCTAATTCGTATATATTCGTATCATATCGAAAAATATATATAATATAAAAATATTTCATTTAAATATTATTTATTTAATTAATCGTATTAAATTCTGCAACTCTAATACAAGTATATTTATGAAATAAATTATATAATATAATTTATATAATTTATTTAATTAATCGTATCATAAATATGAAAATATATATTTAATTTAAAAAAATAAAAAATATAAAGTTGGATTTAAAGATATTTTATTATATATAAACATATATCATGTTTATTGTAGATTAAACAAACCAACCAATTTAAATTTATTTTTTTATTGTGTCATAAATGGATTGATTCATTTTAGAACTCGAACCAATTTATATCAAACTCATATTCGTTCAACTACATGTCGTATTATGTCATTTAATCAAATAGTGTAAAAAATTGTCAGTATTCGACTAAATTTTAATAATCAAGTTAATTTAATAATATAAAATTGAGATAGTATTATTAAATTAGTTTAATTACTAAAAAAACCTAAACTTTACATTTTGTTTCAAATCTGGCGTGTACAATTTTAGTAAAAAGATTTAGAGATTGTTTTATAAAATAACATCAGGCCATATTCAAATCATGTAATGATAAGACTTGCTTAGGTGGCAGCGGATTTTTTTTAATTTTTGTATTTAAAAAACTGTTAAATCAACTAATAGTTTTGCTGATAAAAAATAACATTGTTTTTAAAAGAGAGAATCTAAACCTTATTTTTTATGAAACAAGAGTTATCTAACCCTAAACATGCCCTTACTGTTTTTCTTAATTGTTTATGAGAAATTCCTAATGGTGAAAATTAGCTGAGCCAAACCAAATATATTATTGTTCTGACTCGGCTCAGCTTAAATATAACATTGATTGAGATTGACTCGAGCTTGAGCAGTTTTTAAACCATCATAATTAAGCTTGTCTTGTGAAAGATAGATTAATATGGAGCTCAGCTTGGTGGACTCGTTCAAAATTCAAAACCAAACTACAGCCACCTATAATTGATTTGACTGTACAAACTACTTTCTTTCATGTCCCTATTAAACAAGTAAAATGTAAAGGCTTTCTGTTTAAAGTTCCAAAACATAATACATTTGAACAAAATATAATAATTAATAAATAAATGTAAAGACAAATCGATTTTTTTATTCATTATTATCATAAATAACAAAAAAAATAAAGTAAAAATAAACACAACAGTGATTTTTTGTTTCTTTTTTATATAGAACACATCAAGAACCATTAATTTTTAATCAAATTCTTAAAAGAAAAAAAAAAAAAAACTAAAAGCTATAGAAATGTGCTAAATTTCAAAGTCCATGTTCCATAGTCCACGTCCAAATTTTGCAATCCATCTCTCATACGGAACAACCTACAAGGCAAAGTGTGTAACATTAGTCAATTTTTTATATTAATAATAGAGATCATTTTAAGTATAAAAAAAAATAGATACAGTATATAGCAACCAACGTGGATATTATTCCAAAGACATTTCTTGCACAAATTCATCATCACCTTGTAAAAGCCAAAACATAATACTTTTAAGTTTGAATATATAAAAATATCTTATATAAATTTTTTATGAGAATGATATACCTCTAAAAATTTTTTAATTGCAAGATCACAACATAGTCAATCTCCAATGCAATTAATGTTTGAACCGTTTCAAGTTTCAAAGAACTACAATATTGGTCAAGCACTTTATCTCCCACACTAATCCTGTGTTTGGATGAGAGGAAAATAAGGAGGAGAGGAAAATAAGAGGTTAAAATAAGGAAGGAAAGGTGATTTACCCTGTTTGGGACGATAATAAAATATGGATAGGGAGGGAAAATAGAAGTCATTTTCCCCCCTCCCTTTTCTTTCCAAAACGGAGAGAAAACAATTGACGCAGAGGGTGATTATTATGAAATGACTATTATGCCCATATACATCCTGCCTATTGAACTGACTTTGGCCTCCTTCCTTCGTCAAAACCAAGTTTGCTTCTCCATCGATTAACATAGCCATCACCGAATTGTCCGTCCAAATCGTCACTGAGTTTCATCTTCATCAAATTGGCAGCATCATCTTCATCAAAAACGGTGTGTACATTGGTAGATCTCGAACGACCAAGAGGTAAGTCTTGATGATCTGTGTTTCACCATTTTTGTCCTCTGTTTCTTGGATGTTTGTTTGTTGTGTTGCTGTGTTCGTCTGATTTCGTGAATATGTTTGGAACCCATTCTCACCCGCCGCCACTCCTTTCGGCTGCCAAAATCATCCTTTCGGCGGAGCTAACCCACAGTTCGTGACGACATCGCTTTACGTTGGGGATCTGGAGGCATTTTCATCACCGATTCTCAGTTATACGATCTGTTCAATCAAGTCGGGCAAGTGGTTTCGGTTCGGGTTTGCAGGGACTTGACGACCCGCCTATCGCTCGGTTATGGCTATGTTAACTATAGCAATCCTCAAGATGGTTAGTGATGATTACAAATACCCATGAAAATATGTTCTAACTTCTAATTAATTATGTGAAGGAAAGAAAGGTTAACTGTGTTTTTTTTTTGCCTAATGAATATGTTTGGAACCCGGTGTTTTAAGGACGGATGCAACATCTAGTTTGGCTATTCCTTTAAGCACTACCAGACAACTAGATCGATGAGCGTGGCATTGTTCTCTTCTGGCGGCTCCTTAGTCAAATCTGGTTATATTGTGGCCTGTAATATGGTTTCTCAAAGATCCCATAATAACTTCCATTCCTTCCTGCAGGAGGGTCGAGCTAATTTACAGGTTTGAAAGCAACTTTGGAGTTTACCAATTCCA
>CATIWR010245817.1:0-24848 GCA_949677035.1 Omphalea diandra | reverse complement strand
CTCTAGTTTGAAATATTTTTTCTTGTAAGTTTTCATTTGTGACTTATATTTGTCAAATTTCAAAGTGAGAGCTTCTAAAAGCTCATCATCTATATCATTAAATGTATCATAATCATTATAAGAGTGTAGAGAAGTACTTACTTCTTTAGAGGAGTCCTCTTGAGCCATGAAGCAAAAGTTTGCTGCTTCATCTCCATCTTCATCTTCATCACTTGAATCATCATCCCAAGTAGCCTTAAAGGACTTTTTCTTTTCCTTGTGATGATAAGAAGATGACTTGCTTTGAATTCTTCTTTCTCCTATCCTTTTTATCAACTCCTTGGTCCTTCTTGATATTTTGGTAAGCTCTTTTTCTTCTTTATCACTTTCATTTGAGTCACTTGAGCTTGAATAATCTTCTTGAGCTTTGAAGGCCAGAGCTTTCTTCTCCTCTTTGTGTCTTTGTTCTCTTAGCTTCTTCATCTCTTAATCTTTCTTGAGAGCCATCTCATGAGTGAAAAGCTTACTAATGAGGACAACGATTGGCACTTTCCCAATCTTTGGATTGGACTTTTAAATGCTACATACACTTGCACCAAAATTATTTAATGGAAGAGATTTGAGGATTTTAGTGTTTACCTCATAGTTGGTAAGAGTCCTTCTAAACTTTTTCATGTTGGTGATGATTGCTAGGAGTCTATTGGTCATGTCGGTGATGCTCTCATCCTCCTTCATCATGAATAACTCCTACTCCGTCACATACATCTCTAGCCAGTTGGATTTCACCAAGGTAGTGCCTTTGTGATAGTTCTCTAAAGCTTTCCATATGGCATGTGCAGTTTGGCAATGTTGGACTCTTTCATTTTCTTCTCTTGACATAGAGCTTAGGAGAATAGCCATTGCCTTATTGTGCTTCCAATTTGCCTTCCTTTGTGCTTCACTCCATTCTTCTCTTGCAATTGCCACTTCTACTCCTTCAACCATTTTTGTTGGAGGCTTCCACTCTTCAAATATAAAATCCCACAAGTTGATGAGATCACTATTAAGATAGATCTCCATTTTATGCTTCCAAAGTGCATAATCATTGCCAATAAAGCTGGGATTAAGATGAGAGTGGACTCCTTCTTGTCCCATTGATCTTTTCTCACACAATTAAGGCTTAAATTGAGACTTGGCTCTGATACCAATTGTTGGCCCTAGTTCACCACGAAGGGGGGGTTGAATTGTTGGCAAATTTAGACTTTCAATTTTAGAGAAAGCACACAAGATTGAAAGATTAAAGAAAGGGATAGAAGAAGAATGAACACAAGAGTTTTATAATGGTTCGGGTATTAACCAACCCTACATCCACTCTCTAATTCACCATTTGGGTATTTCACTCAATCACTAGTGTTTTACAAGCTCAGACTCAATTTAGTGTTTAGGCTCACACCAAACCTTATAACTTATAGGCTCACACAAAAACCTATTATAAGTGTTTTCAAGGCTCACACTAAAACCTCTCACAAGTGTTTTCAATGCTCATACTAAAACCTATACAAGAGTTTTCTAAATAAGGGCTAACTCTCAAACCTAACCCAAAAGGTGTTTAAAGCTCGCACCAAACTATATATAAAGAAATAAAGAATTAAAGATGAGAATTAACTTAGCAAGAGTTTTGGCACATATCAAATGGTTATCCTCTTGCATTCAAGTCCATTTGGTAGTGTATTTATAGGCAATAACCACCAAAGAGATGTTACAAATAAACTATGTCCAAATCTCCAAGATGTGCTAGGTAGATTTAGCATTAATTACTTATCAGGCTGAATTCGCGGTCACTACTAGTATTTTTGCAATCGCAAATTTCTAATTGGGGCTAAAAGTACCATTTGAGTCTAACGACTAGTCCATGTGACAGCTTTTCATTGGTCTACCAGGAAAATATATCTGTTGCATTCTAATTGCTCATAAAAGTCATGGTTGTGATTATTCTTTGTACAGAGCGTGACTCAAGACGCAAATTCTTCTGTTTGAAAGACAAATCTTCTTCTTCTTGAATCGCGATCGCTACCCAAAATGTCACCCTCCCAAATTTTATTCTTCAACGGATACCTGGGACACTTGGCATGCTGTGATTGTGGACTTGATTCCCTCTTCAATCACTTTGAAAGTCGCGATCGCGACTGAGGTATCACACAGACCCGCAAATTCTTCTGTGATTCAACCAAGACTCCTTTAGCTGATTCGCAGCTACGAATTCGCCCACAAATTCCTCTGACCTAGCTTCATCCATTCTTATAGCAGTGTCGCGATCGCTATTTAGGGGATACCGACTTTGAATTCTCTATTCTTTTAAAAGATGGAGATTTTGACTTCCATTGAAGATAACTCTTATAAACTGTAAAAGCAAGACTTAAAAAGGACATTAGTACTTTCAATCTAATTTGTTAAGATCAAAAGAGAGCTTTGACTTAGGTTTGAATAACCTAGTCCAACATTTGGCTTCCTTAACTTCATCATTATCTAGGTCTAGTCTAAGGGCTTTTCCTTCCTCTAGATTTTCTTTATCAAGCCTAAGTTAGGCCTTTGAAGAATCCCCATACATAACAATATCTTTTCATTAATGGACTCATTATGTGGTAGTTTCTCCAACGTAATGTTCCTTGCTTCAAGTTCCTTTTCAATTGAGGGTATGGCCTTTACAAACTTGGCAATTTGAATGATGTAATGCCCTATCACAACTCATTTGCCTTGTCCATTCTTTACACCAAGAATAGTGGAGTGTTTATCCTTTGTTTATTCTTCATGCATCAAAGAGAAAAGAGGTTTGTGATGGTGCAATTACCATTTGATTGGGCTCTACCATTGATGTTCCAAGTTACAAATTGATGTGTGATCCTCAAGGTTTGGCTTTTAATCTTTGATGCCTTACTATTATTACTATTATAATTGCTTTTCCTGTATGTGATGGATTTCCATAATTGGTTCACATCCACTTTGAAAGTAGGGGGACACTCTGTTGGCCTTAGAATGTACTTCATCCCAAAGAATCTAAAGTTGATGGTCCCCTCTTGTGTGTATGCATAACAATCTCCTCCTAAAACCTATAGAGTAATCAGGAACTCAATTGTTATTTCCCAATAGGAGGGCTCTTTGATGTGAGAAAAGAGTTCCCATCCTGTCTCTGTCTTTAGCTCATCTACTTGCTCTGCCAAACCATACCTTTCAATATCCATCTGTTCAAAGAATTTGCCTCCCCCTAGATGTCTCTTGAGAAGTTTTAAAGCTAATTCCTTTTCCTTGTCTGTTTTGAAATGAAATTTATGGACAACGAATGAAGGTTGCTCTATTTTTGTCTTTTTTCCCTTCCCCCTTGATTTTGGCATTACCTTGGCCCTCTTTAAGGATTAAGGATAAAATAAAGGTTCACTAGATCTTTTCTTCTATTGAGCAATCATCGAGGCTAAGTTTTCTTCAATTTATGAACTTAAGTACGAGGGTTGTGGGATTTTCTTGGTAGCTTGTTTATATCTTTCGGTTGTTTCAATTTTGAGTGTCATTGGGATTGGTGTTTGATGAATGATACAAGTGACAGACAAAGGAAATAACAAAATCAAAGAGATATATAAAGAGAGAAAGAGCAAAGGCACAAAGAAAGCTAAAGTAAAATAACTTAGGGTTTTTAGGATATATATAAGAGTTTGAAGAGTTCCTTGTTTCTTTAAAAAATATGATCGTTAGGAGTGCTCAATGGCTGTTGTGAATGAAATAATAGCTGTTAGACATAACCGTTAGCTAAATCAAGCATGTGTTCCTCATTCAACGATGGTTGTTGCTCGCAACGCCCATTGGGCGAAGAACAATGGGCATTGGAAATGTGCAATGATCGTGGGGGTATACAGAAACTTAGGTTATAAATTTTGGAAATATGCATTGGAAATGTGCCCATTGGGTGAAGAATAACACAATGGTTATCGAAAGATTCGTAACAACTGTTGGCCATGTTTTCAAAGGCAAAAACAAGTTCAAAATAGATTTTTCAAATAAGCAAACATTTTTAAAACTAAGTTAATGTAAATTATTAATCAAACTTAATGATATTGTCATGAATTCAATTAATAAAGGGACATTTGATCAAGACAAAACATAATAAAAATCTTTAGCTTATAGAATCTAAAGACTTTAATTGAAATTAATTCATATAATACTTCAATAATGAATCAATAAAGATTATGCATGAATTAACAAGTGTGCAAAAGAAGAACTTATTGATGTTAACTCGATGTACCTCTATCAATCATTCCAAGTTCTCTTTTAATGAATTACATCCTTTCATCATAAAGAGGTTTAGTAAAAATATCTACCAATTGATGGTTAGTATCAACAAATTCTAACACAATATCACTATTATTAACATGATCCCTTAGAAAGTGATGTCTTATATCTATATGTCTACTCCTAGAATGCTGAATAGGATTCCTAGATAAGTTGATGGCATTAGTGTTATCACATTTGATGGCCACTTGATTTACAATAATCTTATAGTCAAGAAAGATGTTGCTTCATCTATAATTTGAGCACAACGAAGACCTGCTACCATATACTCAGCTTCAGCTATTGACAAAGCAATTGAATTTTGCTTTTTGCTACTCTAAAACACTAAACATTCATCTAGTAATTGATGTGTGTGAAGTACTTTTTATATCTATGGTACACCCAGCAAAATCAGCATCTAAAAATACATTTGACTTAAATGAAGAACTCTTAGGATACCAAAGTCCTAAGTTAGGAGTACCATTAAGATATTTGAGTATGTGTTTTACTATATGCAAGTGAGACTCTTTAGGAATGACTTTTAAAACTAGGGGGTTGTTCAACATACATGTCTTCCTCAATGTAACCATTAAGGAAAGCACTCTTAATATCCATTTGATATAATTTAAACTTCATATGAGAAGCAAATGCAAGTAAAATCTTAATGGCTTCCAACCTTGCCATAGGGGCAAATGTTTCTTCAAAGTCGATTCCCTCTTCTTGGTTATAGCCTTTAGCTACTAACCCAGCCTTGTTTATAATTATAGTTCCATACTCATCAAGCTTATTCCTAAAGACCCATTTGGTTCCAATAATGGAATATCTTTGAGGTCTAGGAACTAAGGTCTAGACTTTGGTCCTTTCAAACTGATTGAGTGCATCTTGCATAGTAAGAACCCAATACTTATTTTTATAACCTCATCTATGGTCTTAGGCCTAATAAGGGAAACAAAAGCAAGATTGGTACATGCATTTCTAAATGATGATCTAGTTGTTAACCGACTTGATGAATCACCTATGATGAGATCTCTTGGATGATCTTTCTTGAAGACCCAATCCCTTTTCAGCTAAGTTTGCTTTTCATTTGAAGTAGGAATAGGTTGATTTAAATTTTCCTCACTCCTCATTTCTTGTGGCTTGTCCATATTTTTTTTCCTTTTTTTCCAATATTCAACTCACTCATCGAACCTGCAAGATCATCAACATCTTCTTCTTTTCTTGAAGAAGTGGGATTTGATTCATAAAAACCAACATCCATAGGCTCCTCAACAACAAGAGTTCTCTTATTGAAGACTTTGTACCCTTTGTTGGTAGTAAAGTATCCAAGGAAAATTCCTTCATCAAATTTGGAGTCAAATTTACTAAGGTTGTCTTTAATGTTTAGAATAAAACACTTGCAACCAAAGACTCTAAAATATGCACTCTTGGGTTTCTTATTGTTCCATAATTCATAGAATATTTTCTTCAATAAGGGCATGACGAATATGTTATTTAACACATAACAAGAAGCATTTACAGCTTCAACCCATAAATATTTAAGAAGATTGTACTCATTTAACATGGTCCTAGCCATTTCTTGAAGAGTTATATTCTTCCTTTCTACTACACCATTTTGTTGTGGTCTTCTAGGAGTAGAAAAGTTATGTGAGATACCATACTCAATAGAAAAGCTATGGAATTTTGCATTTTCAAACTCTCCTTCATGGTCACTTCTAATAGAAGAGATCTTTAAATCCTTTTGATTTTGAATTCTCTTAGCAAAGGTCTTAAAGGCATAAAAGCAAGAATCCTTATGAGGAAGGAACAACACATAAGTATAGCTAGAGTAATCATCTATAACGACAAATGCATAATGCATACCTCCCAAGCAAAATACTTTAGCAGGTCTAAACAAGTCCATGTGAAGCAATCTCAAAGGGTCTAGATGAACTTACCATGTTATTGGCTTTGAATAAAGATTTTACCTATTTTTCTTTTTCATATGCTTCACAAACTGTCTCATTTGCAAACTTAATTTCAGGCAGTTCTTCAACCAAGTTTTTTCTTTTCAGCTTGTTGAGGAGTTCCATGCTTGCATGTCCTAGCCTTTGATGCTAGGTTTTACCTTCATCCACTATGCTAATGATTTTGGCTTTCTCATTATCTCTAAATGATACATTTCTAAGACCTTTAGGTTTCTCGAATTGCATGAAGAACTCTTATTCTTTTGTTATATGCTTTGAACATCTACTGTCTAAATACCACTCGTACTTTCCAACTTGGGATTTTAAGCACATTTGCAAAACAAAGAGGATGAAGTCTTAGGTACCCAAATCTTTTTGGGTCCTAAAGGGTTAGTTCTAGCCATCTACTCATCGTGCCTTCTAGTAAGGCATTGATAGGTAATCTGGCCATAAACACCACAATAGAAACACTCACTATTAAAATGCACTAATTTCCTATTTTTAGGTAAAGCATGCACATGGTGTTTGTGAGGTTTACAACTCTTCTGGGCTAATTATATAGGAGTGTTTCTCATATGAGGCGCTCTCATGTAAGGTTTAAACCTATATGCATGAGTTTGCCAATTTTTGTGCCTTTTGAGACTTTGCCTCTTAGGCTTGTAAGAGTAATACATGTAGACATTGTTGGCTCTAGAAGGAGCATGTCTCAATTATGTGTGAATAGATTAAGACTTAGCCTTTGTGTCATTTGTCTTGGCATTTCCCCTTATGGGAACTTTAGGCATTCTCATAGGTTTAGGCATGCTAACTTCCTTAGCCTTAACTAAGATTGTCTTGGAAGTAGAAGGAGCAGTAGAGGTAAAACATTATATCCTATTCCATGTTTTATGGATTGGCTCCTTTGAACTTTAACGATGGAGTCTAGTTTCTCTTTTCCTTTGGAAAATTTGTTGAGATTGTCCCTAAGCTTAGTGTTCTCAGTAGTTAGAGACTCAACCTCCTTAGCCCAAGTCTCTTGACTTTCAGTACAATCCTTTAAGGATTTATTTTTTTCGTAATAGTAGAGATGTTAGACTTGAAAGTCTCCACTTTCATGGTCAGTTGGTGATAATAAAATATAGGTCATTCATAAAATAAAAGTCAAAAGAATTTACTTCATTCTCACCATCGCTACCAATATCATTGTTGAAGGAGTGTTCACTTGAGGACTCATATGATCTTTCCTCAATTTCCATGATATATAGATTGGCTAGGTCTTTCCTGGTGTCCTTTTCATCAGGTTTAGAGTCACTTATATCATCCTAAGTACCTTTGTACGCTTTCTTGTCTGTCTTAGAGGTGTATTTCTTAGTAGGAACTTTACTCTTCTTTACCTTGGGATAATCTGACTTGATGTGCCCCTTTCTCATTGCATCCATATCAAGTGAGTTAATTCTTACTACTTTTTTTCTTATATCTCCTTACCCTTTTACTCTTTGAAAGAAATTTTTTACCTTGTTTGTTATGAGGGTAAGGTACTCACCTATACTGTTATTTTCATCATCACTAGAAGAATATGTTAGTAAGTAAGAAGAAGAGGGAGATTTAAAGAGTACCTCTATGGTTTTAGAGCTAAGTCTTTCGTTTTCACTTGAGAGATTTCAACTATCATTTCAAGTTTGATTTCATGAGCCATAAGCTTTCTCATAAGTTCATCTAGATATAGGACTTCCAGCTTGTTAGCCTCCTCTATGGCTGTCTTCTTAGCTTCCCATTTATCCTTGGGAAGAGTTCTTAAGATCTTAGCAACCATATCTTCATTGGAGTAGGACTTCTTAAGAGTTTTGAAAATGCCCACAATATCAATGAACTTGTTATATATCTCAGTTATGGTCTCACCAAACTGGTATACAAAAGTTTCATACATATAAGTATGCATCTGTATCTTTTTCTTTTTAACTTCGATGGTTCCTTCATGCTGAGTTTGTAAAGTGTCATGAATTTCCTTTGCCGCCATGCTGAGATTTGTGGATAGCACAAAAAAGAACGTACATGGCTCATCTAGTTTTAAGATTTGCCTTTTTTTCTTCTATTGTCCATTCTCTCTTGGGCTTGGGAAAAAGAACATCTTTAACTAATTTAGTTGGAACTTCTTTTCTTTCTTCAATAATGTCTCATAGATTTATGGTTTCACTGTCTAGAAAGATTTTCATATGGTTCTTCTAAAACCTTTAGTTGTCTCCTTCGAAGAATGGTAGCTTATGGATTGATTATGATTCCTTATGACTTGCCATGATCTTTACTCTAAACACTTAAGCCTTGATAGAGAGACAGACTCCGATACCAATTATTCTCTCTTAGTGCCCTAGAAGGGGGTTGAATAAGGCAATGATAAGTAAAAACCAATGACTGATATATGCAGAAACAAAAAAGAAATCAACACAATCAATTTATAGAGGTTTGACACAACCCTAGCTATGTCCTCTCTCCTCTAATCTTCCATTAGAGACTTTTACTATCAAGATAGACTCCAGGTGCTATCAATCACCTTTACACCAATAATTTATGGGCACTTCTAAGCCGTTATAAGTATTCTTTCTAGTGCTACTAAAATCATTTCCTAAAGTATTTTACAGGTACTACCTTAAACCTTTCACAAAAATGATTTATATCTATCAAGATCTTCTAAACCAAAAACCTTTATCTAAAGAATTTACAATTCAAGGATAAGAAAGAACACTCACACTCAAATAGTAAATAATAATGATTACACTCATAAATTATGGTTGACTTGGTAGTAAGTTTTGAGAGATGTCTTAAGCTTATTATTCAACTCTGTTTTTGAAGAAGTCTTATGCAAGCTTTGATAATTGATCTTTCCTTGAAGTTAGATCACACTTGTTTCACCCTTTTTTTATTAAATATAGTTTTCATAATGGAATAAACTCATGTTTTTTTTTAATCATTTTTCACTTTTCCTCTACTTAATTTTATAGTGGAAGAGTTCTTTTATAGGTAGAGACAAAAAACTAGCTGTTAGAAAGAAGGTTATCATTTCATGTCAAAAAGTAGTCATTCAATGCATGTTAGACAGTCTCTACGCTCGTTGTTAGGTGAAAACACAACTTCAATAGCCATTGATTTTATTAAAATGCCCGTTAGAACTAGCTGTTAAAGAGAGATCTATCTATATACCCTTCTTCTGACTTTCTCAATTTTTTAGTCACCAACTCCTTCAATGACTATTAAAGCTTCTCAATGTCTATTGAATTTAAACTTCAACTCTTGTTGCGATATGGACAATGCCCATTGAAAATCTCCAGAAGAATGTGAACTTGATGCTTTAGTTTTTAAGATTTTGTATATTGTTTAAACGACTTTTGACTTTGGTTCAATGCCTGTTGAACATTTGAGCACTCCCATTAGAGGGTCCAAAAACTCTAGCTCTGTCTGGGTGCTTTTCTAATGCCTGTGTCAAGATTTCAAGGGTTTTATTCACATGGAGTCATTTGGTCCAACACATGTTGAGGTATCAATGAGCCACGCCTATTGCGAAAATGCAACGCCTCTTAGGAAGGTTAATTTGTAAAGCTCAAGAGTTTTTAACATCCAATGCCTATTGTGCAATGGGAGAATTGATGGTTGAGAGGTCCAAAAACCTTAACTCATATTTAGGTGTCACTTCAATGCTTATTGAGTATCTTCAATGCTCGTTGATGAAGTCACAATGCATGTTAAAATGCAACAACACCCGTTGGCTTTGAATACTTAGAGTTTTTCCAAAACTCTTCTTTTTAAAACCTTTGATCAATACATTGTTGCACTTGCAAGATCTTACACATTAACTCAAATAAGAGTTAGTTTTCAGATATGTTTGTAATCATCAAAACAAGCTTAGTTTACAAAAACTCCCAAGCTAAATCCGACAAAACTAAGAGAATCAAGTCTTAGGTAACTAAATCTTCTTGGGTCTTAGGGGGTTAGCTCTTGCCATTTACTCATCATGCCTTCTAGAATAGTAGTGATAAGCAATGTGGCCATATATATCACAGTGAAAACAATCACCATCAAAGTGATTTATTGTCCTATTTCTAGATGGAGCATGCACATAGTGGTTATGAGACTTGTAACTCCTTTGAGCGATATTTCTAGG
The DNA here is from genome assembly GCA_949677035.1 of Omphalea diandra. Classification (NCBI taxonomy): domain Eukaryota; kingdom Viridiplantae; phylum Streptophyta; class Magnoliopsida; order Malpighiales; family Euphorbiaceae; genus Omphalea; species Omphalea diandra. The sequence goes on along the minus strand of CATIWR010245817.1, from coordinate 14,498 downwards.
ATTATTTCTCATAAGAAGATTTTTCATGTATGATGTGTATCTATATCTATGGTTATGCCAATCTTTATCCCTTTGGATACTTTGCCTCTTAGGCTTTTATGAATGATACATATTGGCATAATTTTCTCTTAGAGGAGTATGTCTCAATTGTGTGTGAATATGTTGTGACTTAGCCTTTGTGCCATTTATCTTAGCCTTTCTCTTATTAGAAACTTTTAGCATTCTAATAGGGTTAGGTATAGGCATTCTAATAGGGTTAGGTATACTAACTTCCTTAGCCTTAACAAAGACTATTTTAGAAGTAGAAGGAGTAATAGAAATAGAGGCATTATATCTTAATCCATGCTTAATGGATGGGCTCCTTTTAATCTCAAGGATGAAGTCTAACTTCTCCTTTCTTTTGGTGAATTTGTTGAGGCTATCTTTAAGTTTAGAATTCTCAGTTATGAGAGACTCAACATCCTTAGCTAGAGTCTCTTGACTCTTACCATAATATTTTAAAGATTTGTTCTCTTTCTTAAGAGAGGAGGTGCTAGACTTAAGAGTCTCAACTTTCAAAGTAAGCTTGGTGATAATAGAATATAACTCATCTCTAAAGTAAGAACCAATAGGATTTACCTCATGGTCACCATCATTGTCACTATCATTGTTGGAGGAGTGCTCACTTGAGGACTCATTTGATTTCTCCTCAGTTGCCATTAGACAAAGGTTGGCTAACTCCTTTCTAGGTTCTTGCTCATTAGGTTCAGAGTCACTGGTATCATCCGAAGTAGCTTTATACACTTCCTCTTCTTTATTGGAGGTGTGTTTCCTAGCAAGAAATTTGCTCTTTTTCAACTAAGGACAATCTGACTTTATGTGCCCTCTCCCATTGCATCCATAACAAATTACTTGACTTTAGCTACCTTTCTTATTGTATTTCCTTGCCCTTTTGTTCTTTTGATTTAAGGGAAATCCTTTTACTTTATTTGTGATAAGGGCAAGGTGCTCATCTTCACTACTATCTTCATCATCACTAGAAGAAGAAGATGTTAGCAAACAAGAAGTAGATGGGGATTTAGAGCATAGCTCTTAGGCTTTTAGTGCCAAATCTTTCTTTCTCACTCTAGTACTTTCAGTTAGTTGCTTAAGAGTGATTTTATAGGCCAATAGCTTTCCCATGAGCTCAACTAATGATAAGGCTTTTGTCTTTTTACTTCCTCTATTGCTATCTTCTTGGCTTCCCACATATCTTTAGGAAGTATTTTTAAAATCTTCATGACCATGTCCTCATTAGAAGAGGACTTCCCAAGAGTTTTGAAAGTGCCCACTATGTCAATAAATCTTTTGTACATCTCAATGATGGTTTCAATAGGTTGATATACAAATGTTTTATACATGTATTTCTTCATTTGCATTTTTTTCTTCACTTTGCTGGTTCCTTCATGTTGAGTGTGCAATGTGTCCCACACTTCTTTTGTTGATGTACACATGTTTAACTTAATGTATTGAGATTTATGGATTGCACATAAGAGAACATGTATATCTCATATATTCTTCAAATTTGCCTTATTTTCTTCAGTTGTCTATTCACTTTTTGGTTTTGGTTCTTTAAAATCTCCAACTAGTTTTTTTGGAACTGTTCCTTCTTTGACAATGTCTTAAAGATTTATGGTTTCACTATCAAAAAAGATCTCCATATAATTTTTCCAATAACCGTAGTCATCTCCTTTAAAGAAATATGGCTTATGGACTGATTTTGATTTTTTATGACTTGCCATGATATTTACTCTGAGCACTAAGCTTTGATGAAGAGACTAGATATGATACCAATTATTATCTCTTAGTGCCCTGGAAGGGGGGTTGAATAGGGCAATGGTAGGTAATAAAAATAAGAATAAGTGTGAAAATAATGAAGAATCAAGACAACCAATTTATAGAGGTTCGACATAATTGCATTCTCTCCTCTAGTATTCCCACTAGAGCCTTTCACTATCTAGAGAGCTTACAGGTACTATCAACTACCTTTACAACTGTAGTTTTTAGGTACTACCAAGCCGTTACAAGTAGACTTATAGGTGTTACTAAGACCATTTTCCAAAGTAGTTTACAGATACTATCTTAAACCTTTCATAGAGTATGGTTTTAGATCTCTTAACACCCTCTAACCAAAGCTTTTCTCAAATGAAATTACAACTTGGAAAGTTAAGAAAAACTCTCTTACTCAAGCAATAAATAATTTAGAATACACTTACAAGGTATGCTTTATTTGGTTGTGAGTTTTGAGAGAAAGTCTTAAAGCTTATTCTTCAAACTCTGTTTTTGAAGATAACTCTTACAAGTTTTGACAAAGATCTTCTCTTGTAAGCTAAATCACTCTTATTTGACCCTTTTTGTTCAAAGATAGCTTTCACTATAAAAATACTCACTTTTTGAACATTTTTTCTTTTTGGTTTTCATTGTGAAAGGGTTCTTTTATAAGTAAAGACACGTGACTAGCCGTTAGAAAGAAGGCTGTCACTTTATGTCACTAGAATAGACACTCAACACTTATTAGACATTCCCCATGCCTGTTGTTTAGTCATCAATCAGGTGATTTTGAAAGAAAATACAACTTCAGCAGTCATTGCTAGTATCAAAATGCTCATTGGAACTAGTTGTAGAGAGATATTTACCTAGAGCTCCTCTTTTGACTTTCTCAATTGTTTATTCAATTACTCTTCAATGGTTGTTGGCAATTCTCAATGCCTATTGGAATTCACACCCGTTATGAAATTGCAATGCCCCTTGTGAAGATCAACTTGCACAGCTCAAGTGATTGAGTCATCCAAGCCTATTGTACTTGAGAAGAACATTGGTTAAGAGGTCCAGAAGACTTTACTCATATTGGGCATCATTTCAATGCCTATTGTTGGAGTCACAATGCCAGCTGAAATATGGCAACACCCGTTAGAGTTGAATACTTAGAGTTTTCATCATAACTCTTTCTCCAAACATCTTTATTCAATAAATTAATGTGCTTGCAAGATTTTAAACAAACAACTTGGACAAAGGTTAGCTTTTAGATGTGTTTGTAATCATTAAAACAAACTAGGTTCACCATTCTACTTATTTTAGGTTCAACAAAAGCATCTTAGTTTTGTCATCATTCAAAATGGGGGAGAATGTTATGTCAATAGAGAGAATGTTTGGAGAACATATGACCCTAAAAGCATTGGTCTCACTCCTCTACCTTGAATGATGTGTTTTGAATAACAAAACAATAATAAAACTAAGACAAGTTCTAATGTTTGTATTATAATATTTTTGTATCCTATGAATAGACCTGACAAATGATAAAGGAGGAGAATGAATTAAATAGACATTGAACAACTTTTAATAGGCTTTAAGAAATTCCCAACAAGCATTGAACAATGCATAATGGGCGTTGAATATATACTGCAGGTGTCCAAAGCTTTCTAGAACTCGCAATTGGCATTAAAGAAGTAGTCTAGTTTGAGGTTTATGGATCTCAACATGGGCATTGAGGTTTTGCAATGGGCATTGATCTTGCCCTCACAACTGGGGTTTCATATTCATAATAAGAGTTAGGAAAAGTGCCTTAGATTGAGCAAAACTCCTTATAACTAGAAATAGGCATTGGTCTTTCGCAATAAGCCTTGGAGAAACACTCTGGATTAAGCTAAAGCCTTTAGACCTTCTAACAAGGCACACTCAAAGCTCAACAGGCGTTGAAGGTATATCCAACAGGCAATACAAATTTCTCAACAATTGTTGAAGCATTTTTGAAGTGTGTGAAAAATATAGCATAAATTCATGCTTTCTGAAAAATTAACAACGGGTGTTAATATTACTCCAACAGGAGTTCAGGTCAAATCTAATGACCATGAAAGGATGAACAATGGGCATTGGAGCTATTTTTTGCAAGGCAAATGGGCATTGCTAAGAATTAATAAGCATTGTCACCTCTAACTGCTAGTTTTGTAAAAAAGGTGTTGACTAATTATCAATTATTCTAATGGCTAGTTTGTTGTTTTGGCTATATAAGGAATATTTCTAAAGATCAAAAAATGGTTTGAAACTTTAGAGAACATTTGCAATCAACTAGAGAACATCTATCAAGCTATTTGTGCAAACCTTTTGGTGTTGCTTTAATTTAGGTAGAGTGAGAATTATTTTATAACTCTTTGAGAGTAAGTTTTCTTGAGCACTAAAAGTGAGTGGACACTTCTACACATGCTAGAACTTGCTAGAGCATCTTTTGAGGTGAAATCTTAAAACTTGACAACTTTAAGGAAATGATTAAGGCATTCTTTGATTGCCCCGATATTCCCCATCCATGCCATTCTATGCATTATCTCTTGTTACCTTTTTGAGCCTTAGAATATACTCACTTGTGAGAATAATTAGCCTTTTCTTTCTTTAACCCATTACTTTATTATAACCATATAGCCTAAATGATCTTTACCTCCCTTATCAAGAGAATGAGTTAAAATATGGTTATATGATAGTGTAAATTGTTACTTATGTGCATAATTACAAGGGTTGGAAGAAGGCCCGCTAGTTGTAAAATTGTAAGCATCAAGTCTAAATTAAGTTTGGTAGTGGTGAGCATGAGAAAAGAAAAAAAAAAAGAAAGGAGGTAAGAGAAGAAGAATAATAAAGAAGAAAAGAAGAAAAACACTAAAAGAAAGATTGATAACCACCAAGAACAAGTATGCATATGTATGGATATATTTTTGAAAGTCTTGTAAGGAATGAACATGATAAATACATTCATTAATTACAATTACAATTTGCATTATTGGTATAACTCATGTTTTGATATCATTCTATTGTCTTTAGACTTGACCATTTTTTATAACCTCAACCCTAGTCTTACATTACAAGCCTCAAAGACCTTATAATCCTTAGGTTGCTAAGATTTGCATTAGTGGAGTAAGGTGGGATAGTTTTACCTATGGTCATGTGTGACTTCTAAGAAGTCGATGTTGAATCTTGCTTAAGATATGTGTGATTAGAAATTGAAATTTTGAATGAAATTTGTTGTCGAAACACATACACATACATATTATTATGTTAATTGATTGTAGATAAAACATGTTTGTTAGGAACTTTTTATTGTTCTAAGTCTATTTGTTTAATTGATAAAAATTTTGGTTATCACTAAGATAAAATTCTCCTTAGGACCTTGGAACATATTCTTGATCAATTGAATTATTAGATTTTATTAGGATTATTTCTTGCTTAAGGACAAGTAAGATTTTAAGATTGGGGGAATTTGTTTAATGCATAATTTACATATATTTCATAACTAATTCATTCTTAATATTGATGTTATTATGTTAATTTTTCATATGAAAAGGATTCATAGAAGTAAGTTTATGTTTTGTAGGCTTAAAAGGGAGAAAAGTGGTTAAAGAGCAAAAGAAGCCAACCTAAGTTCTAATTTTGAGTACTTCTCGGTATTTTAGGCATATTTCCATCTATAGAGCTTTAAATAAGGTGATTGAAAATCCATTGAAAAGCTAAGACATAAGGTCGTAAATTTCATGTCTTGCACTTAAGCTAATTTACCCATATTTGAGGTAAAAAGTTGATCGGAATCTTGCATAACAAAGTCGCACAACCATGCACCTAAGAAGTAAATTAAGGCAGAATGTATTCAAAACACACACCCTTGACACATGGTTGTGTGCCTCAACACATGGCCTTGTACCTTTGAATCATGGTTGTACACCTCTGGAAACCCTAAAATGGGATTTTTAAAGCTCTCCCAACTCTTCCTTTTTCAATCCCCTAAGCTTCCTACTTAGTATACACCTCAAAAACACAATTTAAGGAGGCCAAAACCCATAAATTAGAGGAGGAATAACCAATATGAAAAATTAAATAGCCATCTAAAAAGCCAAGGAATCAATTGAGAAAGGTTTTAGGAACAAAAAGGAGTAAGAAGTCAATCATTCAAGAGCTTCATGAATTAAAGTCTATGGCTTCAAATATCATTAGTTTGATTATTTCTTCTTCTCTTTCTTTCATTATGAGCTAATTATCTTTAACCTAGGGTTGTAAATGGATCTTGTATGACTTCTATTGGTTTTTCTTAATCTAAATATTTTTGGTTTCTTTCATTATTTTTGCTAGTAATTATTGAGTGCTTCATGTTTGATTAAATGACCACTAATCATATTAGTTCCATTAGTCAAAAATGGAAATTGGCTTTTTATATAATGAAACCTTCAATAATTCCCTTATTTTGTTATTGAGTTGAGGAACCTTAATAAACCATTACTATCCATAAAGTCTTATCTTATGAGGCAATTGTAAGATTTTTAGCTTTTGAGTTAAGAAACCTTTAGCTTAACATGCTCTTCTATGATAATTTCTACTTAAGAGGGATTAATTGATCACCATAGTGACTTGATAATAGCACTTGATGAATGAACCAATTAGACAAGGATTAAAAACCCATTAGAAAGTCACCAAGTGAAGTTGAACCCCTAGCTAACTTCTTATATGGATTGTTTTCTTTCCAATTACTTTGTTTATATTTTGCGTAGCTTTAATTATTAGTTTAAATCTTTTTTTATATTGGATTCTAGATAATACAAGGAACAAGATGCTTAGTACTTAATCTTGATCCTCATGGGAATGATATTCGTACTCTTGAACTCTTTATTACTTGACGACCTATGAACTTGTAGCTCAAAGGGTTATTCAAATAACACTAACCCATCATATCAATTGCAACCTTGGTTTACTAGATTAACTATAATGCCAACAACTTTGCGATCAAGCCTACTATCATATAAAAGGTTCAAAACAATCAGTTTATAGGTTTACCAAATGAAGATCCACACATTCATAAAGCAATTTTCTTAGAGATTTATGATACTTTCAAGCAAAATAGATTTTTGAATAAAGCTATCAAATTGAGATTGTATCCCTTTTCACATAAGGACAAATATAAGTCATGGTATCATTTATTGGCTTTAAGCTCAGTCAGCACATAGAAGTAACTATCACAAACCTTATTAAACAAGTTTTATCCTTCAGTGAAGATGGCCAAATTGAGGAATGACATTTTTTGTTTTGTTGAACAGAAGGACAAGCTCTTTATGAGTCTTAGGATAAATTCAAGAAGTTGTTAAGGAAGTGCCCTTACCATGGTTTATTCAAGTGGCTCATTCTACAAAACTTCTATAATGGTTTGAGTCCTTTATTGAGAAGTACCTTAGATACAGCTCTAAGTGGAGCTTTTATAGTTAAGATGGAAGATGTATCCTACCAATTGCTTGAGGTGATGGCTACCAATGGCTAACTTAAATATTCATGCCAAAAAATGTAGCAAGAATGTTAGAGGTTGATCAACTAATTGCTATGTAAGCTCAAATATCTAGTCTATCCAAGCAAATCAATGCCATGAATTGCAATGCTATCTCTTCCCCGAATAATGCAAATGACTTCTTTTGAGCTTTATGGAGGAGATGGTCATGTGAGTACTAATTGTTAGGTAGGTAATCCATTGACTTCTTTAAATGCTGAGAAAGTGAACTTTATGGGTAATTTCAACAACAGATAAGGCAACAATCCACATTCCAATTTGAACAATCCTTGTTGGAGAAATCATCAAAATTTTTTCTTAAAATGGGAAGAATGCCTTGAGACCACAAGTACCCCTCAGTTTTCAAGCACAATAATAGCTGGATAAGAAATCAAGTTTGGAAGTCATGATGGAGAAATTTATTTCTAAAACCAACGAGAGAATGGATGCATAAGTTGAAGCTTTAAAGAGGTTGATCAAATTGGTAAACATCATTCTTCATCTATTCATACATTAAAGGTATAAGTGGGAGAATTTAAAAATGTTATATCATCTAGGTAAATGGAAAATTTACCTTTTAATTCAATGGTCAATCCTAAGGAGCATGTAAAAGCCATCACTTTAAGAAGTGGAAGAGAGATAGAAAATAGAGTTGAAGGGGCTAAAGAGTAAGAAAAAGAAGAAATAATTTAAGAAGAGCCTAGGGAGGAATAGTTGGAGCAAAGGAGGAAAAAGCTTACCCTTCACCACTAATAGTTCAACCTTATGTGCCTCTTATTCATTTTCTTCAAAGATTAAAGAGTCAAAGAGAGGAAAAAACAACTAAAAGGATTTTGTCAAGTCCCTTGAAATTTTTAAGAAGATTTACATCAACATTCGAATTCTTAAAGCATTAGCTTAAGTGCATTCTTATATCATATTTCTTAAAGGCATAATTTCTAATAATATAAGGCTTAAGGAGTGTGAAATAGTGACCTTAATAGAAGTATGAAATGCCTTTAAGCAAAACAAGATTCCTTAAAAAGTCAAAGATCTAGGAAGTTTTACTGTATCTTGTGAAATTGGTGAATTAGAATTTGATAAAGCTTTTTGTGATCTTAGGTTTAGTATTAATTTAAAGCTTTTATCTCTTTTCAGGGAATTGAAGATATGAGAGCTCAAAGAAACCAGGATATCTTTGCAATTAGTAGATAGATCTATCAAGTATGATATAGGGATTGCTTAAGACATCCTTGTCAAGGTGGACAACTTCATCTTTCTAGTAGACTTTATGGTGCTTGACTTTAAAGAAGGCTATGAGATACCACTCATCTTAGGGAGATCATTTTCTAGCCATGAGTAGAACACTTATTGATATGGAATTAGGAAAGTTAACCTTGTAATTGAGAGATGAACAAGTAGAGTTTGAGGTATACAAGATTAAAAAGACACTAATTGTGAAAGAAAGGTATTGGAAAACAGATAACATTGGGGATGAGAAAGGAAGAAAAAGAAAGGAACAACAAGAACTAAGACTATATGTGCATGAAATTAAACTGCATGACAAACACATTATGTAATGCAAATTCCAAGAAGGATAATAAATGTTGCTCTTCAACTCTCAATTGAGGTTGTTCCCTTGAAAATTGAAGTCTAGATGATCGAGACCTTTCACAGTAGTCAAAACTTACTAGTATGGAACGATTGACATTAAGAATAAAAAATGAGAAATTTTCAAAGTGAACATACAATATCTCAAGCCCTGTTATAGGATGGAACCAAAGAAGCATGAAGAAGTCCTTCACTTCCCCAACATACCCAACTAAAGAAAGAGAAGGGTCAAGCTATAAGACCTTAAAATAGGGTTCTTAGGAGGTAGTCTAAGTTTTTAATTTTCTTGTAATTTATTTAGTTTTTATTTACTTAGTTATTTTTAGTTAAATTTTTGAATAAAATTCTTATCTATTTGATAGGCTACTATGGAGAAGATGGAAGAAATGGAGGATTTTTCTAACAAGCAATTTGAATAAGAATTTTCAAAAAGGGATGGTAACAAGTTAATATTTGATGTGCATTTTGTGCTATAATGTTACTTGCTTAGATTTTTACTCTGAAAATGTTGTGAATGTTTGTTAAGATTATTCTTATTTGAATTCTAAGTCAAAATAATAATAAAGATGAAGTTAGTAGTCCTTTTATTTATGATAAGTATGTAGAAGATTCTAGATGTTATAGAATTCCATGTTCCATAAGGATTAAAGGGAAATATTGCCTATAAATAGATAGGGATAACGACTTTTGTTGTATTCTTCATCTATTATAGCAAATAAAAAGCATAAATGGATAATGTTAAGTTGTCAAAACCCAAAATTCCACCTCCACCCATTATAATCCCCACCTTTAATCAAACAACTACCTTTTATTACAATCATAAGCCTTTTTTGGAAGAAAGTTTCCATATTCTTTTAGGCAAATAATGAAAATGAAATGTAGAGAAAAAGGAATCCCAATAACCTTTGAGGTGGAGAACTCTTCTTCAAGTGATGCAAAAACTAATAGAGATTTGCACTTTATCAAAAAGGGAAAAAAAAAAAAAAAAAGCCACCTAATTTTAAAAGGGGTGGAGGAAGACTAAGGAACGACTTGGCAAGCAATTTGTGTTCTTAGATTGGCATGTAATCCTTTGAATGTTGATTTTTATGTTCTAAAACTTTACACCTTTATTTCCCTTTAATGTGTTTGCTTTTAAGTTTAGAGTTTGTTCATGTTTAATTGAGATTTTATTGATGTTAATTTTTAGATTTCAATGTGAGTTTTATGTTAGTTGATGTTGATTTCATGGTTGAAGTTTGATTTGAAATGGATTATGTAATATGGAAGTCTTAATTTGATGAATTTTATCATTATTTGTGTGTTTGCAATGTGTTTGATGATGTTTTGTATTGGGGAATTGATTTTATAAAAATTTGGAGACATCAAAGTTATTCTTTATAGTGGCCATGACCAATGTCATGGGTTATGACCAAGCTGAGTGAGGGAGGACTTGATTGAGTCATAAGTTGTCACTTGAATTGGCCCTATGACTCAATTTCGCTTGGGATGGATAAACGAGCGATTGCACCTGCCATAAGGGTAGTAAGTTGTGATGCCCTCAATTTAGTGATATTCGTAATTTTTGGAGAGATTTTTAAGCAAATTTGAAATTCAAATCTTTCCCACCCAAAACCTAGCATTTTCCCCTCTACATATAGGGTTTTTTCCTCCACATTTATTAGTTATGTGCACTAGGTCAGTGCTTGTAATGAATATTTTCTTAACAATGTTATGATTGAAATTTTATTAAATATTTCTTTTATGTATGGCTAAATGATAAATTCCATGAATAGTCAATCTACCTAATGTCATCAAGTATATGACTTTATAGCAAAATGTTTAGGTGTAAAGAATTATATTCTAAATTGTCTTTAGTTGGTCATTATTATTTGGTAATGAAAAAAGACTAGTATGTGTTTTGATTGATGACTATGTTTTTCTAGTCATGAATATATGATATTAAGTTAAACACATAGATACATATTTAAGAAACATTATATTGGACCGACCTGTTATGAGAACACTCCATGGATTAATAGTCATAAGTGATTCTCATTCAATAGTATTAACTTAATCCTCTGACCTAAAAATTACCATAGATTTTATGATGAACTTCATGCTTTGATATAGTCCAATATTATCTTTAACAAAATGATTATACAAACTAATACTAGACATGGTGTAAATCATATAGAGGAATATGAGTGATTAAGAAAAAATTTGTCCCTCACATATTTATGAGAAATATATCTCTGGGCCCATAGATAAGTTAGATTGAACAGATTACATGACCATGTAGTAATGAATTGATAAAAGTTAACAATGTCATTTTACATTAGTCTACTTGGAGATCAAGAAAGAATTGAACTATATAAGGATGACATGATCTATGCCTTATGTTCAATTGAGATATAATGTGACAAAAGGATTATAATACTATTTATGAAATAGGTTAGGTTAAATTATTGACATTCACATAATTTGGGTAGTCATAATATCTTGCTAAAGGCCACTTATGACTTGCAGATCAAAAATAAGATTTGGACCATTACTAACATTATGTAAATCAACAGGATCACACATATAGAATAGGCCCAAAATGAAATACGATTTTTTCTATTCTCTATTTATAATTAAGATAATTAGAGATGTTATTTAAATGATTAGATATCTATTTCATTTTGAGAAGGTTAAAACAAAATAAGATATTATCCATATTTTTAAGATATATAGATAGCATAAAATATCTTAACGGTTATATATATATATATATATATATATATATATATAGTATGAAAAGAGTGCATTCACTTTTTCCTTCATAAAACAAAAAAAAAAAATATTTAGAGAGAAAAACTGTAGTGTTAGCACACCCACATTTTGGATGTAGCCTATTTGTATAGATACCTGGAGAGCGCGATAATCTTTTGGTGAAGCCTTAATTCAAATTCAAGCTTGAGGTAGGGTGTTATTGGTGTAAACCCCTATTGGACTAGGTTATTCAAACCTAAGTCAAGACTCTCTTTTGATATTGACAATATAGATTGAAAGGTTCTAATATTTCAAACAAGTGTTGATTTTGCAGAAATAGATAAATCTCTTAAGAAGAGATGGAAGGAGTTGTTAAACTCCAAAGTAACATGTAAATCGCAACCACAATCCAAGATTCACAACCTCAACTCATGTTAAAATATCCTGAAAATTAGGCGGGCGAAATCGCGGAGCCATTCTAGGCTGCGACCCATGAAAAAGAAGGAATCCAATTGTGACAGTGGAATTCGCGATCACAATCACGGTCTATACAAGTGAAGTCGCGACCGCTATTTTTGTTGGCTAAAGAAACACAATGACTATATTTTCCTAAAGAACCAATGGGAAGCTGACACGTGGACTAGCAGTTAGACACAAACAAAATTTTTCATTGTAGCTTTTGGCTCCCATAAGGAAATTTGGAAATCACGACTGTGATGTCATCCTGACAAGCAATTAATACAAAATCTGCCTAGTATGTCTCAAAGATTTGGACATAGTTTATTTATAACGTCTCTTTGGTGGTTATTGCTTATAAATACACCACCAAATGGACTTGAATGCAAGAGGATAACCATTTGATATGTGCCAAAACTCTTGCGAAGTTAATTCTCATCTTTAATTCTTTATTTCTTTGTATATAGTTTGGTGTGAGCTTTAAACATCTTTTGGGTTGAGTTTGAGAGTTAGCCCTTGTTTAGAAAACTCTTGTATAGGTTTTAGTGTGAGCCTTGAAAACACTTGTGAGAGGTTTTTATGTGAGCCTTGAAAGCACTTGTAAGAGGTATTGTGTGAGCCTAGAAAACACAAGTTGTAAGGTTTGGTGTAAGCTTAAACACTAAGTTGAGTGTGAGCTTGTAAAACACTAGTGATTAAGTGAAATACCTAATTGGTGAATTGGGAAGTGGATGTAGGGTTGGTTAATACCCGAACCATTATAAAACTCTTGTGTTCATTCTTCTCCTACCCCTTTCTCTAATCTTTCATTTTTGTGAGTTTCCTCCAAATCAAAAGTTCAAATTAGCCACCAATTCAAGCCCCCCTTCTTGGTGCACTAGGGCCAACATTTGGTATCAGAGCCAAGTCTCAATTCAAGCCTCAATTGTGTGAGAAAAGATCAATGGCACAAGAAGGAGTCCACTCTGATCTTAATCCTTACTTTGATGGCAATGATTATGCTCTTTAGAAGCATAAAATGGAGATCTTGATAATGATCTCATTAACTTGTGGGATTTTAGACTTGAAGAGTGAAAGCCTCCAACAAAAATGGTTGAAGGAGTAGAAGTGGCAATTGCAAGAGAAGAATGAAGTGAAGCACAAAGGAAGGCAAATGGGAAGCACAAGAGGGCAATGGCTATTTTCCTAAGCTCCATGTCAAGAGAAGAAAATGGAAGAGTCCAACATTGCCAAACTGCACATGCCATATGGAAAGCTTTGGAGAACTATCACGAAGGTACTACCTTAGTGAAATCCAACTGGTTAGAGATGTATGTGACGGAGTGGGAGTTGTTCATGATAAAGGAGAATGAGAGCATCACCAACATGACCTATAGACTCGTAGCAATCGTCAACAGCATGAAAAAGTTTGGAAGGATTCTTACCAACTATGAGGTAAACATTAAAATCCTCAAATCTTTTCCATTAAATAAATTTGGTGTAAGAGTATGCAACATTCAAGAGTCCAATCCAAAGATTGGGAAAGTGCTAACCGATGTCTTAATTGGTAAGCTTCTTACTCATGAGATGGCTTTCAAGAAAGATGAAGAGATGAAAAAGCTAAGAGAACAAAGACATAAAGAGGAGAAGAAAGCTCTAGCCTTTAAAGCTCAAGAAGATTATTCAAGCTCAAGTGACTCAAATGAAAGTGATAAAGAAGAAAACGAGCTTGCCAAAATATCAAGAAGAACCAAGGAGTTGATAAAAAGGAGAAGAGAAAGAAGAATTCAAAGAAAGTCATCTTCTTATCATCACAAGGAAAAGAATAAGTCTTTTAAGGCTACTTGGGATGATGATTCAAGTGATGAAGATGAAGATGGAGATGAAGCAGCAAACTTTTGCTTCATGACTCAAGAGGACTCCTCTAAAGAGGTAAGTACTTCTCCACACTCTTATAATGATTATGATACATTTAATGATATAGATGATGAGCTTTTAGAAGCTCTCACTTTGAAATGTGACATATATAAGTCACAAATGAAAACTTACAAGAAAAATGTTCCAAACTAGAGGATGAATTTAAATGCTTAAATGATCTTATAAGTGAGTTGAGGACTTCTAATGAAGAACTCAAAAAGTCACTAGAGAGTCTTTCTAAGTCCTCATCCTCTCTTAACTCTTTGAGAAAGGAAAATGAGTCTTTAAAGGATAAAGTTATAAAACTTAGAAACTCCATCTCTAAATTTCATAAGGGGAAGGAAGCTTTGGATACACTTATTGTATCTTAAAGACCTCCTTTAGTTAGACATGGTATAGGCTTCAATGAAGCCTCTTCATCTACTTCTTTACCTACTACATTTCAAACTTCAAGTATTTAGGTCAAGGGGAAGAAAGGTGCTCCTAGCACTAAGGCTCCTATGCCTAAGGGTAAAGGAAA